>JBBMOC010000010.1:1405567-1677216 GCA_037975185.1 Centropyge bicolor
TAAAAACTCCTCTCAGGTGACAAAATGACAAAAAAGGTGAAAAATAGAATATGACCTCAGTGGTAGCTACAGCCTTGGCCAATGCTGACCTTATCTTCACCTGTAACTGAAACTAAATTATCCAACCTCCAAACCTCAACGAGCAACAAGGAAAAACTCATGAAAATTCCTCATTAGGAAACTAGAAACCATCCTCTTGCGGACTGGAAAAGTGGCCCACTTACATTTCCTCACACGCCATTTTAACAGTGTACCCACTCCACCTTCTGTGTTTGTGTGTGTGTGTGTGAGAGAGAGGGTGAAATTACAGAGCAGTATGTGGTTAATTGAATGGGGAGGCCTATACTTATCCTCTCTCTCTCTCTCTCTGCCTCCCAGGTCTCCCTGCAGCCAGTAGGCTTTTTCCATAGCCGGTCTCAAACCTTAATAAAAAATTCACCAGCTTCTCTCTCTCTCTCTCTCTCTCTCTCTCTCTCTCTCTCTGAGAAAGTTGAATTGAAATTGGGCAATTTTTTTTGGCAAGCGGCTTCTATCCTCAGGATGTTTGGGAGCAGAACTGGGCAGACAAAAAAGCAATCTAACTAGGTCTCATATGACACATGAATACTGCAATACACATTCGGGCATTGGCCACCTCATTTTTGAAAATGGATTTGTCTCAGATTATAACCCACATTTGGACGCATGAATGAGGTTTTGTCACCGCGAGCACGTCTTAGCGAACATACTTTTCTGATAACTCATCAGGGTTTTCAGACGTCTATGTTATGTTTCGTATGACTGTACCTGTTTTTTTTAACTGTTTTTGTGAAGTCAACTGTGAAGGGTAGAAAATGAGGTTAAAAAGCGCTTTGGATTAAAAATGAAATATTCATGAGTCAAATTTGAATAAGCTACAAAATAGACAGCTACCCAGATTTGTAGGTAGGCTGCTCAGCAAGAGTATTTTGGTACGTCTTTATAGGGGTCCCTAAGTATTGAATCCTGAGCTATTTTGGTGGTAGCTGAGAATGTCAAAACTGATAGGGAAGCTTTTGAGTTTTTAGGCAAAGTACCCAAACACCTCGCAGGGAAGAAGTTCAGCTAAATAGGCTTTTGCTCTCTGATAGTTTTTGCATATTTTCAGTGTTTAATTGAGCCTCGACAGCAATAAGATATTAGTAATTCCAACATGCTGGATCTCTGCTTGAAACTAAGTCTGATCCGGCCTTTAAAGAGAATTATCATTAAAGTATTGCTTGACTCATTGCACATTTTAGCCCCAGTAAATAAAATAACCAATGTGGTATTCGATTGACCCCGTGTGCCCCTCTGTGATTCTGCTTCATGTTTTACTGTTCGACTCACCAGCTTCAAAAGTGAACAAGATAAAAGCAGCAAAGGTGCTTATACTATAAAGTAGGTCTTTGACATTTTCAAAGATTCAAATGTTCAAAAGATTCTAATTTCACATTTAAAGAGTTTAGACAAATATCTCCAGTGGTGGAAGAAGCATGCAGACAACAAATTATTGTTGTATAAGTGACACAACAAGAATGTAAGAATACTAAGTCCTTACTTAAGTACATCATTATTAATAGCCATAATAACTTAAAGTACTCAAAGTAAATGTAGTCATTACGTAAAATGAGCCCTTTCATAGTGTTATGTAGGATTATTATCACTGATGCATTGTACATGTAAGCAGTTGTGTGTAGTATCATCTGCAAAACCCTGCAAACTTATAAAGACATTTTTATGCAACAAAACTCTAGCAACCTGTTTGATTTGAATGTTTACATGTTTAAAAACGCTTCTAGAAATAATGAGTAACTTTTTGCACAAGATAAAAGCAGCAAAGGTGATTTCACTGTAAAGTAGGCCTTCAATAGGAAGATTCAAATGTAATCTGTAAATTCACAAATTCACATTTACATGACAGAATGTTTTAAGAGGGGGGTGTTTCTCAGACTGGGGCCTATAACAGCAAACACTTCTGATCACAAGCCAGGATCTAGGAACGACCAGCAGATCCAAGAGAAGGCCAGGGCAGATAAAGAGTCAATAAATCCTTGATATAATTTGGAGCAAGACCATTTAATGCTTTAAAAGTGATCAGTCGAATTTTAAAATCAATACTGAACGTAATGGTGTCCAATATGGGCACACGCACAGGAGTAATGTCCATTACACAGTGCAATATTTCTTTCTAAAATGTAGTGATGTAGAAGTATAAAGTAGCAGAAAATGGAAATGTAACCTCAAAACTGCGCTTGAAAACATTATTTCAGTGTTGATTCACGGCAATCGTCCGTATTCAATGAGGCTAAAGTGGACTGTTCCCCTTAACCTCTGGCACCCATTACCATTTGGCTTTCACATTATTTTCCTTGCCAACTCACCTGCAAGAGAATCTTTTAGAAAGAGCAGACAAAAAGAGCAGAAAATAAAACCTTTTATGGCAAAAAAAAAAAAAAAAAATTTAAATAAAAGGATCAACCCCTGTGAGTAACATTACCGCCGGCCTCAAAGCTCGACCGCAAACCAAACTGACCCCGGCAGCAGCAGCAGCCAAAGGTGACTTCAGGGTAACTAAATTAGTATGTGCCAGATGAAAATGGTAATTTACCATGATATTCCTCTAAAATGTTTGGTCAAGCACAAGCGCTCCCCTCCCCTATTTGTCATGATAGCTCAGAGCGCGCTGCATTGAGTCACAGGGGTTGAAACTAACAACTGGCCTTAAAGAAATGGAATTAAACATGGCCTCATCTCCCTCTAAGAGTCGGTGTGGTATAATATCATGGGCCTAACTTGACTTGAGGTCAAAGTTAAAATTTCTTGGCAGTTGATTTAATGAAGACAAGGAAAATATGGGACAGAGTGTGTGGAGGACGTTAAGAATATGAAACAGAGTAGTTTAGGGATAACAAACACACATTCATACATTCATTCAACTAACTAACTCTCTATATGTGCGACACATGTAATGAACTGTGCAGAAATAAGAAATCCTCAGCAAATGATTTAACCGAATGAAAGAACAGCCTATAAAAAGTAGCTCATCATTAGCAGAAAAACTTTCAATGTTCTTGCATCCCCAAAATGTCAACTTTTCATTTTATTCAAAAATTTCAACATAGCCAAATTTGGAGATACATGGTTTTCAGTTGACAGTAATATGAAGTCATGTGAATATTCAATGATATGTAGGTGAAACATCAGCCGACCTTGTTTGTCTCATACAGTATTTCCTTCTTTCTAACCCTCATCTACTTTAACGGACACATTTGAAGCAGCCGTGGAATGTAACTAAGTACTTTTACTCAAGTAGTGTAAGCCTAATTTTGAGGTACTTGTACTTTTTCATGATACTTTCTACTTTGACTCGACTACATCTCAGAGGCAAATGTGGTACATTTTTACTTCTCTACATTTACCTGACACCTTTAGTTCCTACTTTACAAATTCAGATTTTTGTACACAAAACATGCAAAGAGCTGATGAAATATGAGATTTTGTTATAAATGAAACCATCCAACACAATATACAAGCTGTAATGATTAGCCAATTAATCAATTAGTTGATTGACAGAAAATTAGCTGGCAACTATTTTGATGGAAAATGGATGGAAAATATAATATTAACCCATAATGAAAAGAACCATAACTATAAATTAGTTCCACCTAAACCAGCTACAGCAGTAAAATCCTGCTTTGACATTAAAGATTATACTTACATACTTTTACTTGAGTAACATTTTCACTGCAGGATTTTTTTTTCTTGCAAGAGTATTGTTGGTTGGTTGTTAGTCTTATCCCTCCATCATTTTAATCTGTGCACAAAATAGTTATTAATCTTGCATATTGAATAATTTGCCTCCTGCACTCCTCTGATCGATCACTGTGAAATGAACTGCCTCTTGTATTTATGTATGTATAACACTGCTGTGTAATAGTTACACATTCAAGGCTCTTTGTGGGGAACTTTTCACCCTTTCCTCGGGGTGTTGGCTTTCAAAATTCAATAACTTACTCAGGCATGAACTCCACAATGTCAAAACTTCAGTGCAGCCATCCAACGCTCTGAGCCTTTGGATCACACTTCTTCAGAGCCTTTTTTTTGTCAAAACTTTTTCTTTACTTGCTTAAGATGTTTGCTTTCAAAGGTTCCAGTCGAGGAGAGAAAAAACAGGCCCAAACATCGAATCCATAACCTCAGAACTTTCATAACAAGTTTACTCATTAAGCCGGTACCCAGCAGCGGTCTCAAACAACCCCTCATTATTAGACATGAGTGAAAAACAAGTAAGTTTGAAAGTTGAGCCCCAGGGTCAAATCAATTCAGGCACCGTGTCAAAGTTTTTTAGTTTTTGCTGCAGATCCCATGTTTTATTTTACAGTCTGTCTCTCAGAGTCAGCAGCTGTCTCACACTTTAAGACACATTGCTTTCACACTTATTTTCTGAGTGCTTTTCAATCTGTAGCTGACAGAAACTTTAGTCCACAGCCTGTTCTCATCTTCAGTCAATAAATGGAAATCTGTTACCAACAATTTCAAAGTTAGGGTCAAGCTTTGTCTCTTGTCTCTGATTTAAAGTCTAACATCACTCATCTTTTAAAAAAAAATCATATGGGTAATTCCGTGCCAATTCACCAGATTTTAGAGAAAGTTCCGACTGACCATCTCAGATTTTGTTCCTTTTTTAAATTTTATTTTAATGCCCTTGTTACTAATAACTGCTTTACAAAATTTTAGGCCAATATAGAATTAAATAACTTAGTTAATAGAATTAATTTTAAGAATCAAATTTGTGTAATTGACTTTTGTGAGATGTGTAAATCATTTATCATATTTACAAATACATTATATATATGTATAGTCAAGAGAATCTGAATTAATAATGATGTGTAGAATGTGATGTAACCTTGTAAATGGCATTTTCACATGTCATAAAACCTTCTATATTCAACAGCCTTTTAAAAATAGTTTTCTTCACAGCACCAACTTCATATTTGGTAGATATATCAATTAGACCTTGCTCTTTTCACTGATCTCATTTGTTTTCTGGTAGACCTTGTCAAATTTTTTGCTATAATCAGTCAAAATACAGACGCAAAAAGCTTTTTTCCATTTTTAGAGTCCTATATATAAGAAAGTATAATTTCTGTCACAGATATAAAATGTTTTCCTGGTAGTACAATAACATGTCTCATATATTAAAAAGAATTAGACATTTGGTGTCATTAAATCTGGAGATATAGAGAGCCAAATGTGCTACCATGGACAAAAGCGCTTTCCAGGAAGCCATATTTGGCATGCCATAAATCTGCAAATATGTCACATACTAAGCTCTCCTTCTGTGTTCTATCAAAAAATCATGTGTTTGTGTGAAAATTTGAACCATTTGGTGTGAACGGTTCAAAAGTTATTAGCCATCAAACTATGGATGTTTGATTGTAACACTTGTCTCTATGCTAAATATTTTTGATATTAAGCCTTTTTGAAGGCTTAATATCTCCGAAACTAGTGGAGACATTGGCCTAAAATTCTGCACGGCACTTATTAGTAACAAGGACATTAAAATGAAAAATGATGAAGCAAATCCAAGATGGTCGGTCGGGAGCCTTCTGGTCATTTGGCATGGACATACCCTCCTTCATTTCCTGCTGCCACTCATTAACTGTCCAAAAAAGGTGAAAATACCCCAAAAAAACAACAATTTCATGCTGAGAATTAAACGTTCACTGGTTCTGAGTAGTTTTAAAGTCAATTTGTAACATGCAAAAAATTCACCGAAAAAATCACATCGTATACATCAGCGTTTTTTAGTGGTTTTTCAGGACAATTTAGCTCATTAATTCAGAAAAACAGAGATTTTTTTTTTTTTTTTTACTCAAGTGAATGCAATACGCTTCTGTATCTCAGTTCAAAATCCAGCTGCTGTTTTTTTTCTCTTCCTTCATTTCCTGCCACGACTCATTAACTGTCCAAAAAGGTGAAAATACCCCCCAAAACAACAATTTCATTCTGAGAATAAAACGTTCACTGGTTCTGAGTAGTTTTAAAGTCAATTTGTAACATGCAAAACATTCATCGAAAAAAATCACATAGTATACATCAGCGTTTTTTAGTGGTCGACATGCATGTGATGTAACCTTGTGAATGACATTTTCACACACTTGATTGTAACACTTGTTTCTATGCTAAATATGAGGCCACGACCCCTTTATGAGAGCTTAATATCTCTGAAACAAGTGGAGACATTGGCCTAAAATTTGGCACAGCACTTATTAGAAACAAGGGCCTTAAAATAAGTGATGCAAATCTGAGATGGTCAGTCGGGAGCCTTCTGGTCATTTGGCATGGACTTACCCTCCTTCGTTTCATGCCGCGACTCATTAACTATCCAAAAAAGGTGAAAATACTCCCAAAAAACAACAATTTCATTCTGAGAATTAAACGTTCACTGGTTCTGAGTAGTTTTGAAGTCGATTTGTAACATGCAAAAAATTCACCGAAAAAATCACATAGTATTCATCAGCGTTTTTTAGTGGTCGACATGCATGTCGCTAATGTTTGAGTCTGATTTAGAAGACTAAATCTTTTCGCAGCAATATTAATATTTAGTACGGATGCATATTGCATGCACTGTCTTAAAAAAAAAATTGTTTTTCTGAATTAATGAGATAAATTTTCCTTAAAAAGATTTTTTTTTTTTTTTTGCTTTCTTTTTCTGAACTAACGAGATAAATTTTCCTGGGAAATTTTTTTTTATATAATTTTTTTTTCAAAATTTTTTAAATTTTTTTTTTTTGCTGTTTTTCAGAATAACGAGATAAATTTTCCTGATTTTTTTTTTAATTAAAAAAAATTTTGCTCTGTTTTTCTGAATTAATGAGAAAGTTTCTTGTTTTGTTTTTAATTTTTT
Organism: Centropyge bicolor; assembly: GCA_037975185.1. Taxonomy (NCBI): domain Eukaryota; kingdom Metazoa; phylum Chordata; class Actinopteri; family Pomacanthidae; genus Centropyge; species Centropyge bicolor. The sequence goes on from JBBMOC010000010.1 coordinate 1,412,478, forward strand.
TTAAGTTTTTGAATAATAGTAAAAATTTTCCTGTGTTTTCAAGCACAGAATCAGTGCAGCTAAAGTACCCCAAATACAGCAAAATCAGAAAAACAGAGCAAAAAAAATTTTTTTTTTTTTTCAGGAAAGTTTATCTTATTAATTCAGAAAAACAGAGCCGAATTTTTATTTTTTTTTTCAGGACAATTTATCTCGTTAATTCAGAAAAACAGATTCTTTTTTTTTACTCAAGTGAATGCAATACTCTTCCGTATCTCAGTTCAAAATCCAGCCGCTGTTTTTTTTCTCTTCCTTCATTTCCTGCTGCCACTCATTAACTGTCCAAAAAAGGTGAAAATACCCCCCAAAAACAACAATTTCATTCTGAGAATAAAACGTTCACTGGTTCTGAGTAGTTTTAAAGTCAATTTGTAACATGCAAAAAATTCACTGAAAAAAATCACATAGTATACATCAGCGTTTTTTAGTGGTCAACATGCATGTGATGTAACCTTATGAATGGCATTTTCACACACTTGATTGTAACACTTGTTTCTATGCTAAATATCGGGCCACGCCCCCTTTTTGAAGGCTTAATATCTCCGAAACTAGTGGAGACATTGGCCTAAAATTTGGCACAGCACTTATTAGAAACAAGGGCCTTAAAATAAATGATGCAAATCTGAGATGGTCAGTCGGGAGCCTTCTGGTCATTTGGCATGGACTTACCCTCCTTCATTTCCTGCCGTGACTCATTAACTGTCCAAAAATGCTGAAAATACTCCCATAAAACAACAATTTCATTAAACGTTCACTGGTTCTGAGTAGTTTTGAAGTCGATTTGTAACATGCAAAAAATTAATCGAAAAAAAATCACATAGTATACATCAGCGTTTTTTAGTGGTCGACATGCATATCGCTAACATCATGCTAATGTTTGAGTCTGAAAGTTTGATCTCGAAAGTCGACTAAATCTTCTCGCAGCAATATTAATTTAGTGGCTGTTGTGGTGCTTTCGATTGTTGGCCCTGTTGTCACAAACTCCACCTGCTGAGTGTGCGCCTGACCCCAGACCTGTACTGAGCCCTGCAGCCTCCGGGGGGGCGACAGTGTGCCTGTGTTGTGGATCCTCATTGAGCTTGTATCCAGGTGGTCTAACAGTCTTCTTCATCGTTCTGTCCCTCCAGGCTTCCTGTAGTGAGTCCACTCAGAAGTTCAACTCTTCATGTGTCACCTCCACCATGACTCCCGACCCTCTGATTGGTTGACAGGAGGCTGAGAGTCGAGTGTGTGATTTGTTTAAAAGTTGGGTTTTCGTCAGCTTTCAGTTTACTTTTGATCCTTAAGAATCTCATTTGTTTATGAGTCACAATGTGCTGATCTGGTTCCAGTGTCAGCAGCAAGGAGCCAGTTTCTGAGCTCTCATGTTAATGAAACACATGTATTTGTACAAGTGTGTGTCTCAATAGACAAGAGGTTCATTAATTCTTGTATCAGAAAACTTCAGGTTCCTCAGTACAGATGTGTATTGCATTCACTGGCTTAAAAAAAAATCTCAGTTTTTCTGAATGAATGAGATCAATTTTCCAGAATTTTTTTTTTATTATTAAAAAAAACAATTTTGCTGTGCTTTTCTGAATTAACGAGATAAAGTTTCTTGTTTTTTTTTTTTTTGATTTTTTAAAAAGTTTTTAAATAATAAAAAATATTTTCCCGTGTGTCTGATAATTTTTGGCCAGAGACTCTGACTTGCTGTGCAACCCTCCAACAGAGGTACCTGATTTCAAGCACAGAGTCAGTACAGGTAAAGTACCCCAAACACAGCAAAATCAGAAAAACAGAGCAAAAAAAATTTTTTTTTTTCAGGAAAGTTTATCTCATTAATTCAGAAAAACAGAGCCGAATTTTTTTTTTTCAGGACAATTTATCTCGTTAATTCAGAAAAACAGATTCTTTTTTTTTACTCAAGTGAATGCAATACTCTTCCGTATCTCAGTTCAAAATCCAGCCGCTGTTTTTTTTCTCTTCCTTCATTTCCTGCTGCCACTCATTAACTGTCCAAAAAAGGTGAAAATACCCCCCAAAAACAACAATTTCATTCTGAGAATGATGAATGAAATGTTGGTTCTGAGTAGTTTTAAAGTCAATTTGTAACATGCAAAAAAGCCACCGAAAAAATCACATAGTATACATCAGCGTTTTTTAGTAGTCGACATGCATGTCGCTAACATCATGCTAATGTTTGAGTCTGAAAGTTTGATCCCGAAAGTTGACTAAATCTTCTCACAGCAATATTAATTTAGTGGCCAAATTTAATGAAGGAAAAATGTAATTATTAACCAAAGTCATAAGTAAACATTTATCTGCACTGGTTCATTTAATATTAATTGAATTTTCAACCTGAACCAAAATGTCTGGATTGCAGACTTTAAAGCTTATTTAAAGCTATGTTTACAATGAATCAAATGTGTTTTTGTTTAAATCTTCTTCCCTCAAGTGGCCAAAAAAATCAATTAATGATGCTGATGTGTTTATGTGAACGACTGACTTTCAAGCTGTGTTTAAACTATCCAACTAACTGTCTCAAAATTGTCTCCCTGACTTCCATTTCAGCTCCCAACACTGTGACCCTCAACAGGAACAAGCAGGTAAACAAAATTATCGAACTAAAATAGAAATTCATATCTCCAGCTTTCTCTATCTCACTATTTACCTTCACCTTAAAATGTCACAACATGGATTTTCCACCAAACGCCACGCACAATAAGTCGGCCGACAAACACAGAGGGCAAGTTCAAAGCGGTTTTTAATCGTATTAAAAGTTTCCATACAGTCATTTACAAGTCTAAGCATTTCCATTGTTAAATTGCCATTTTCATTCTTATCTTCTCTATGCAGTGTCATCATGAATTAAACAGCAAACACAGACCATGAACACAAAGCCTATTTCCTTCCTGGCAAACCCATACAAATTTGAAATCCATGGTTAATTACATGTTAACAGAACGAGGGGAATCCATTTTCCAGACCTTCCGGACCTTTTTGTTACGTAAGTTGCTAAAAAGTTTCTCGCTGTATTGAGCCAATCATCTCAGAATATCTCCACATAAAACAGACATTGACAGTTCCATCCATCACTCCGGGATGGATCTCAGCACAAAGGCTTGCCGTGCCTCATGTTGTTGGCGCAGGTCCGGCCCAGGTTGGCCCCCTCCAGGAGCAGGTCGGAGAGTCGGTCCAGGCCGAGGCAGGTGGTGAGGGGGCTGATGAGTCCGTAGAGGCCCCCTAGGGTGATGCCGAGGGGCCAGCCGATGCACAGCAGGACCACCAGCCAGATGATGCACCAGAAACACGAGCCGCAACTGGCCATCCTAGTCTGGGAGACAGAGAGGAAGACGAGGGCTTGTAATTAAAGTGGACATGGGCGTGCTTTGCGAAGCCAAATGCTTCCGCTCGAGTTAAGCAGACATGCGCAACTCTGACGGATTGTTGAACTTTGGGAGTAAGTCTGGCAACGGAGCGCTTCTGTAAATGACAGGCGCGTCAGTCACTACAATGGCGTCCGAATGTGTTCCTGCGAGCGGCCGCGCCTCGTCAGTGATGATGGGAGATTATCAGATTGAAACGCGCCCTGTTGATGATCTGGATGTACTTGTCAGGATTAGGCAGTGGCCTTGACAAAGCATGATAAGCTGGCAACCTCAAGCAATAGCCACCAGGCCTGTCTGCCCCGCTGAGGTCAACAGGCCGCCCACTTACACGGTGTTGAAGACCGGCGCTGGCACATTAGTCACCCACTAATAGCAGATCAGCAGAGATCATGCATAACTTTGGTAATGAGCATTACTTTATCTGTCAGCGCTGATAACAAACAGCGGCCGCGAGGATGATGTGCTGCTATTTTGAGCTATAAAAATGCCTCTTGTTTTATCCGTGATGAAAAACTGCTAATTGGAACGCTGTGCAACGTGTGAACTCTCCCGACCTGATGATTTATGCAAATATAGTGGCAAATATACAGTAAGTGGGACTTTTTCATTTTTTTTTCCAAGAAATGCAATATTAAGCGAGAGGAGCTTTTGTGTTTGTGTGTATGTGTGTGTGTTAAAATCCACCAGAAAAATCTGCCCCCAGGCTCGGCCTTGAAGTTGAGATTGTAGAACTGATGGTTCTATGAGTGTGAAAGTGTTGTGCGCTGTCAGAGTGATTCCCTAAGTCTGTTTTAGCTTTAAGACACAATGGTCAGATCCTCACTCCCCCCTCCCTCCTCCTCCTCCAGGCGCCACTGTCGTGACTCTATGTAATGTGTAATTCCCTGTTGTGACACTACTGCCATGTAGGGTTGGGCAATAAATTACACATTGCAGCACGAGTGTGTCCCACGGTGGATCCCGTGATTTTGGGAAACGCCTTCATTAAAAAAAAAAAAAAAAAGCCAGTGAAATTATTTTAGCTTTGCACAACCAGGACAAATGGACTCAAACCTCAAAAACAACATTTCAGCTCTTTCTAATGCACTTCCCTAAACTTCTTCCTCTTGCACCTCGTACTTCTTGCTTTTTTGCCGTGAAATTTGTCCCTTTAAATGACTGAAAATTCATTTTTGTAACTCAAAATCTGCAACACTGAACTCATTTTTAGATGGCAAATTACACGTCAGGATCCAACATAGGTAACATCTGTGCTCGTGAGCAAATCACGCTTTACTGCATGCTGTTAGTCTGTGTGACACGCCAGCCCATAGCAGAGGTTAGAAGTAAGAGCTTTGCAAAGTAGCTATTAACCTAATGAATACCTGTCGTGTGAGTATAAAAGACATGTTCACCTTCAGCAGAGGAACGTTCTGGTGGAACTGAGCTCCCGGTCTCCTTCTGACTCGCAGCTATTTCTTCCACTCTCCCAGATTCCTGCTCGCAGAGATGTTGCGTTCCAGCCGTAGCCACTTCCCACCAGTTAGCTCTAATTTACTACAACAAGGTACCACAGGCAACTGAATTCTCAAGAGGCCAGCTGAGAGAAAACAGACAGTTAGTAACTGGAAGGCTTCAGGGGAGGGAGGATATTACACAATGCAGACATTCATGTGACTGAGCAAAAGCATGCTCGCCGTCATGGGTTTGTGGAGGATTAATTCAGGAATGCATGTGATAGAACACCGTGTATGTTTCCCTTATTGCTACATAAAATTATACTGCGGTAATGTCCATAGCCACAGTACAGATTGAGATGTCTCAGCATCATGTGCTACAGTATATTGGTCTTGTGGGCTCTGTGCCAAAACTGTAATTCGTAGGTGCAGCCTCAGCCGACAGAGATTATCTCCCTTATCTAACCTCCCGTTCTAATCCTCTCCTCAGCCGACAGAAAGGCATAGCCTACTACTCCCAAATACTCACTTCGACCCAGAGTGCCCCGCGCTCAGAAAATAGAAAAACAGACCTCACATGGCTCCACACTTGACTGAATGCAGGAAATATGTCTCTCCACATCTATCAGCACACGATTTCTCCATCAGGTCTTTAGACTGGCTGGAGCAGCTGTGCAGCAGACCTGCTCTCTCAGCCTGGGTCGAAACTTTGCTTTGGATGTTTTCAAATTTTAAACCTCATATTTTTCGCTTTTAATTTGGTGGGTCAAACCTCAGCCCTGATCCTGCTGATATGAAGCTACAGAGCACTGTGCTGTGCTGCTAGTACTCCACACTGAAGTTATGAATGGCAGAGGATTTGAAGGCTTGCTGGTTGAGTGACTGTGTACATCCACAGGGTAAGTTGAAATCCCCCAGCATGCACACTGGCCCTTGGGTGAAGTCACTGACCTACAAATGCAGCTTAGTCGCAGCTTGTGTAGCTGGTGTAGGCTGAGCCAATCAGATTTTAGTTGTGCTTAAAGCAGAGAAGGGAAGCAGATGAATGGATGTAAGTATCATGACAGAGAGATACAATGGATAAACATGTTGGCTATACACTCTGGTTGCCTGTCCATGTGTGCATGTGAGAGGGATACAGATTAGAGTCTCCTAAAGAGTTTTATAAGCTCTGGTGAGTACACAATACACATATAGTAACATATGTCACAGACAATGAAGGATTTACATGTTTTTAATAAAAAAGTACTGATGGTTACAAAATCAAATGTTCTAGAAAAATGAATGAAACATTGCTGCTGGGATGTCTTTTCAGTAGAGAACAAATTCACTCCCCACTAATCTTTTCATAAGGGACAGTCCACTTGGTCCCTTCAATAACCGGGGCCCTTAATGAGACAGGAGTCCCATATATGGATAGTCTACTGCTCTGGCTCCCCTCCGCTGTCCTCCCCGTCGCTGTCGCTGTCTCTGCCCGGATGCTCTGGCATCTTAGCGTGGTCCGCCGCGTCTTGATTTTCTTTTATCTCGCTGCTGTCCTCCGAGTTTGGCTTGTTTTCCTGCTCCATGGGGGTTTCTTCCTGCGCTTCCCCAGAGCTGGCTGGCGCTTCTTCGGCCGCAGCATCTGTCTCGGTTTGCTGCGGAGGCAGAGTCAGTGTCTGCTGTTGTTGCTAAGATGGAAAGGAAAAGAGGGAGGGATTCAAAATGAATATGCATTCTGCTCAGATATAGTCAGTGGTAAAAGCAGTCTTGTCATTCCACTTTTTAAGTTAACACAAGAGAGAATATGTGACACTGACTGTAGTGTAAATATCACCTGAGCTCCACTCTTGGCTTGTGGCCTGTTAATTCTCCACATGGACAACTACAGCAGTTCTTTTACATCTGACCTACTTACTGTGCTGCATTAAAGTTTAGAGGTCAAAAATACTAAAATAGCGACCAGGCAGAGACGATGACAGGCTTACCCGCTGCCTCAATGCTTAATGTCACAAGATTTAAAGAATGTTAAATACAGAGATACGTATAGTGTGTAGTAGTACAGTAGTGAGCTGCTGGTTGTTTGGAATCATACAGGAGTGTATCCTATCGTTCACATGTTTCACTATTGTATTTGTATTCGTCAAACTTTTTTTTTTTTTTTTTTACCTGTCTGTACTTCTGAGAGGTCTGGATCATGTGCATGTACATATTGTACACCAGGTTGGCCATCTCTGGCATGTTCTTGATGATTTGGTCTGGCTGTCCAGAGGCATCTCTCTGAGGAAAGAAAACAGTAAGAGAAAGATTGTTTAGAACTGTCACACTGCTGCTGGCCTTGCATGTTCTGAATATGGTGTTGATGTTTGTGTATACGACCGATCACATGATGACAGATCAGGTTAGAAGAAGGTGGGGGGGGGGCTGACAGACTTTTTTTTTTTTAATTGACCCATTTAATTTAGCATTTCTAATACTGGCCAATCAGCTTGTCAGGCGCAATTGTGCATGTCTATCCACGAGCCACTGATGCCCAGAGAGCACCAAACAGCAGAAAACAAGATGAGTGAACAAAGTAGAATTTGGATGCATTTCATATAGAACTATACATCATAAAGGCAGAATGTAGAGGGTAAATTCAAAGTAGTAAATTCACTGATGAAGCAGAAGGATATATGACGTCATGCTGTATGTTTACAATGCTGATCACTCACAGTACGTCTGGCAATATGAGTAATTCAGTGCTGCTAAACCGAGTCCACGCAGGCAAAATGAAATTGAAGGGATTTAAGTTTGAATCTTATCTAAATCTCACCCCATCGTTATCCCCCAAACTTGGTAACCCCTGCCTCTTTAAAAAAAAAAAAAAAAGAACCCTAAGATCTGGCCTTCTTCAAAGAGCTGTAATTCCCATCACTATTTTGAATTCAGGATGTGATATGAAAGGAATGACAATGAAAGATTATACCTGTCACCCGTGAACTATTGATCTGACACAAACGTGCAGGGAGATTACAATTCACTCGCCTGCTGCCGGATCATTTGAAAAGAAATTTATCACTTGCTGCCTCCAGCGATCGCTGCTCACGTACCATCAAAAGGAGTCAAGGATGCAGAGTTTGTAATTTGACAATATTAGTATGCAGACAGAGTTATGCAGCCTAAACTGAGGAGTGAGGCGAGCAGAATTTTCAATCTGCTGGGCCGTTACCTCCTAAATACAGGGGTGATGCTCACAGAGGCCCTTTGGGCATCGTGTCAGAGTGAATGTACTGACGGATTCAGTATTGTAAAACTTAACTGTGTGTGGTTTTATTACTCTTAAACTAGCAGTAAAAACATCAGGATATTAACGTGTTTCCCAGTGATTGAGTGCGATTAGACATCAAGCTTTACCGTCTGTCCAATACTATCTAACAGTGCAGTGAATATGTATATACCCATATGGAGCATTAAGCTGCAGTGTTATCCTTTATCTTTATAGCTGCTTCTGAATCACCACTGTTAAGTAGCCTGTGAAAGTTCTGGTGTTTCCAAACAAAAATCCGACTTTTAATCTGCATCTGCGTGTAAACAGCAGGGGTTTTATTGACTCCAGATAGACGGGGCTAAGCAGGGGCCGCATGTGTGTGCCCAAAAGAGCTGTCCCCCTTGGCGATGAACACTCTAGAGTCAGAGGAAGTGTCAGAGGCTATGGGGTATTTTAGACAACCCTGTTGCCACACACGCCAGTCTACGAGACACAGTGACCAGACAACAGTCCTCTCATGCTGGCCTGGCGGGATTTGTGAGAGTGGTTTTGCCTTCTGACCTTTGGGGGTTAATTATAGCCAGGCCAGTGTTTCCCATGCTTTGCAGAAGGCCCTCGCAGAATGCTGTTAACAGACCAGGGCCTATGGGTAAAGCTTCAGTAAGACTCAGAACCAATGAAGACCAAGGGGAATGAAGATGCCATTCAGAATATAGAGGCAGGATTAGACTGAGTCAGGATCTATGACATGGAAGGGACCAATAGTGATATGGAGATGGGCACTGATTTGGAACATGAAGAAAAGTAAGCTCCGTTCTTATCGGCAAATCTGGAGATTGAGCGCTTCATTATCAGCCAAATTTAATGGAGTAGAAGATTACTGAGCTTTAAGAAACTGGTGTGTGCATGGTGTGTGTGTGTGTGTGTGTGTGTGTGTGTGTGTGTGTGTGTGTGTGTGTGTGTACGTACAGGCTGTTCCTGGCTGTAGTATTCATGTGGTCTGATGTGCAGCTGCAGAGGTCTGGCGGTGAGCTGGTTGAAAGCAGGAGTCAGCTCAAAGCAGTTCTGAAACAGCGACACCCGGGCAAAGATGTAGAGACCCAGTCTGGCTCTTGACATGGCTACCACCAGACGCCTCACGTCCCTGTGGAGTGACAGAAAAAAAAAAAAAGTTGAAAATTGGTTTGAGACAAGGGGAGAAAAAAAATGAAAGAGAAGGGGCATTGGTGGGGGAGGAAAGTGTGAAATCGTAAGAGGAGACGAAATTCTGCGTAGGGGCCAAAACAAAAACTGAAGTAAAGGGATCAAAGTAAAAGGATCAAGTAAAGATTGAAAGGAAAGGGAAAGGTGTAGGAGGAGAGGGGTTTAGTGAAGGATTTAGTGAGGCAGCAATAGGTGAGGGGGGACAAATATTGAAGCTAAGAGTGAAATAAAGGAATGAAAGGCATTGATAAACAAAGCAGACAAAGAGAGTGAGAGGTGGGAGAGTACAAGAGAGGGCAGGGAAGTTACTTTTCCGTGCCATCCTGTAGAATTAAGAGATTAGAGGCAGAGGAGTTGTTTCAAAGAGAATGGAGGAAACCAGCTTGACTTGATGTAAAGTGGTTGTTCACCTGCCCCATTTAAGAGGAATACCACTCATTTCATACCCGTGTCAAATAGCTAAAAACATGCTGAACACACAGTAAGCCCATACTTAGGATGAACTGTGTTGTGTACAGCTGCTCTCATAGTACACACCCATATGTTGTATGCCATTATAGTCAAGGCTGTATGTCATATATACATGGTGGAAATTCTCAAACAGCAACAAAAATGTGCTCTTCTACAAAGTGTACCATTAAAAAAAAATGGTACACTGGTAAAAAAAAAACGGAGGGGGCACCCTTCAATCTATTTTAGTGTGTAATAAATCTATGCAGTGTGTGTTTTAGGTGTTGGATGTACAACCTAAAAGAGCTATGTGAAATATTTAGCCGGCCAATAAATCTGACACGAAAGCATTCTGGCTTATAGAAATGTACAGAGCACAGGCGAAGGAAGAGTATATGAGGAGGAAGAAGTGCTTGGCTTACTCAAGCAGCTCTGGCGAATACAGAAAACAGTCTTTGGTTTGATGCATAAGAATTTGGCGCAAACCCATGTTTGTATGAATGTAGTTCCCAACACACACCAATACATACAGTACACAAGTTGAAACGCATCCAAAAAATGTGGAATATGTCCACCTGAGCACTTCATGAGATTAAGAGGATTAATGCTTGCAATATGCATGATGAGTTCCATGAATATGTAGAAGGGGAAAATGCTTATGGAAACCATTGTGCAGGATTTATATGATAGGTTTATGTAAAATTATTGCAAATTTCAAGCCTGGTACAAAACTTGAAGGCACAACATTTTCCACAGAGACAAACTACAACAAGCTACAACCAATGAGCGTAGAGGTCTAGAAGAGATGAACCAATCGTGAAGCATGATAGCCCGTGGACATGGCCCTACTGAGAGACACCCACCTGGGCTGTGCTTTGCTGTGCTGTGACATGGCAGGACAAAGTAGACGAATACTGTGTTTGTGTGTGTGATGTTATGTGCGTGCGTGTGTGTGTTCCCGCATGTGTGCATGTGCTTGTCAGAGTGTGTCTGGATCTGTGCTTCTCTGTCAAAGAGTGTGCTCCTGCATGTGACCGTGCCTGTGTGCATCAGCAGGAATGCTTCTCCTGTCAAAGCGAGGGTCAGCTTGTCATATGGTCAGCTGCGTCCCCTGTGGTGGTCACGGCAGCAGACTGCCATGAGGACAGATGCAGGAAGAGGGGAGAGTGGAGGAGGAGGAGGATTGTGAGGAAGGACTCAGTGGTACACCTCAGTGATCCCAGTATGGGGAAAAACACAATGGACATGAACCACTGTTCTTTCACCCACTCAGCCGGCCATTGAGAAGTGTCAGAGGCACCGAGATATGAATGAATATAAGGTCAAAGCAACACTTGAAGTGAGCCTCCCAGACCTCTGTAGCCTGCTCCTCATCTCTGCTTGAGGCTAGAAGCTCATAGCTACATTAGCCACAAGCAGCATAATACACCCAAATCACTAACCAAACTGTTGATGGCTGGGTTGCATTGTGGGTAATGTAGGTGCCAGATTTTGATAAGGAAGCACAGATGGATGCATGTAATGAAAAAGACGATATCTCTGGTTCTGCTGGACCAATTTTGATACACTACACTTGGAAGAAGCTGAGTGAAAACTAGGTTTTCATGAGCTTCAATGTCCATGATAATCAAAGTGATTATCCAAGAGAATGGAAACTCAAGTTCACCCCCTTCACTGGATAACTTGAGTTGCAGCACACAGAGACACAACCTCTGACAATCTCCCCACTCTGAGTGGGCTGCTGTGGAAGGCAGTGTGCAATATCTAGTGTAAGACAAGATCAAATGAATGATAACAAGGGGAGAGCAGGCGCTGCCAGCAAGATAAAGTAGCCTTTTCTGTGGCCCGCTGCACTTCTCATTCCCAGCTACATCAATTCATTGCTTTATCTGTGAGATGAGGAAAGAACAAAATAGAGTTTTTTTTATTGTTTTCTGTGCCAGCTAAAAAAGACTAAGCTCTAGAGTGGGGTGTGGGAGTGTTGGGGGCATGTATTTAGCTACAAAAGGAATGACCTATTATTCACACTGGGGTTCCAATTTGCAGACTGTCCAGTGAGAGGGTGGGTGAGTGCTGTCGCACAACCACTGTGATAAAGCTGTGAGCAGTGCAATTCTAACAGCAGCTACTGTACATCACAGCCTGAGGCCAGCATGGCGAGCTTAAGTACTGTGGAAGAGTGCGGCCTCAATTGTCTGGTATTAAAACATGCAGCGTATTAAGTGTGAAGATCTCATCAGGATCTCGTGGCAACTGAGGAGTGAAAGGCCATTTCACTACAAATCAATTCAGTGAAATGAGGAAGTAGGCGCGAAGAGGGAGGAGGAAGATAAGGAGATGGAGCTGTGGACTAAGAGGAGAGGCCAGGAAGCACAGTTGCGCAGATAGCAATGGGACATGGAATGAAAAGATGTAAAACCTACCGCTGAAGTTTGGTTAACCATCATGGCTCTTAATGACTGTTACATGGTGCGGCTTTGATCTGAACAGAGCTCTTTGTTTAATATTCTCAACCCAATCATCAGAGCACAATGGCTTCTCTTAACCAGGACAAAAAGTATAGTCAGCTCCACCGACTGCTGTCCTGAAGCACCCTTTATCCTGCCATCCTCAAATAAAAGCTCATACATACTTCAAGGCAGCCACAGTGTTATTGTGGGCTTTTTTTCCTTCAGCAAACTTCATTCAGTAGTTACACATGACAAAAGGAGAAAGCCTCCTGAGAGCAGCTGTCTCCAGAGAGTTAAGTCCCTACATTTTTCTGCTGTGTTGTTTCCCTTGAGAATGTGCATCTAAAGGTGTAAGTACACAAGTATTTTTGGAGAAGAATAGCTGAAGGTGTCCACTTTGAGTGAGGCAAGTATTTTCTGCTTGACAATGCATTGAAGTAATTACCTCAGGTGTCCCACGGCTTTGGTGCGGACCAGCGAGAGGATGATGTAGTCGTTCTGCTGACCCTGGAACCTGTCCACTGTTGTCACCTGCACACACACAAACAGATTCATCATCGAACAAGACAACCACACAAATATACACATAAAGATATGCTAAGTAAGCTAGAGCAGCGAATTTATTTTCCAAAGTAAATGAGTGTGTGCATTTTAGGTAGGTGGAGGGATTTAGCCGAAATGTTTAGAAACATGAGCGTGACTCCTTTCCGTCTTAAATTCTTTTTCTCTTTTTTTTCTGAAGGGGGAAGACGAATGACTGTGCTTGTGTTTTCTTGTTATTGCCGTTATCGCTGTTGGCCACATGGGCAGCCAGCGGGGCTTATACAGCTTAGAGGGCATTTGTTGCCACTAGCCTCTTACCTGGGCCCCTGAGACTCGGGGGCCAAGGTACTGGGGGCCACGCTGCTCGACTGAATCAGAGATTATTTCAGGGAGACGGAGAATGGAGGAGAAGTGGCTCTCTGTGGGATTTTTTTTTCCCAAAGCAAAAGGAAACTCATGTCAGCCAATTTGCTTTTATACCCTAGTAATCCTGTCTTGCTGAGAAGCGTGCTTATTCAAGTACATGAAGAACAGAGCTGTGTTTTGACTTTGTCAGTGTTGTTACACCTTACATAATAAAGGCAACATACCGCACTTGCTCTTGATGCCAAGTAAGGAAATGCATGATATGCAACCCAGGAAAAACAGAACTGTACTGGTATGTATAACAGGCTGTTCTTATAGTCCACATGTCATCATCATCTGTGTACAACCTATGGCTGTGTTGATGAGTGTATTGATGGAGTTTGGGCTAAAGGAGATTTGAGCCCAGTTTTGAATTGCATATATCCGGAATTAAAATGATTCAAACTGATGGTTGTTAACTTAAACCTCCAGCATTGTCTTCAACAGGGAGATGAGAGAGCTCGCAAAAATCTATATGAAGTAAGACTGCATGTAAATAGAAGCTACATTAAGAAATACCACTATGCGGTTACACAGGATATATGCTGAGAAATCCAAAGCCCAGCGGAAAGAAGTTGGTCTTTCCCCTATAGATCCACACTCTACAGTGGATCAATAGGACATCAGCTACCAACGAGAAGCCACACACATCCAGAACTACAGCAAGCAACCTACGAACCAGCCAGGCTAACTCCTATTAGCCAGTTTCACTATTCGTCAGCTTGGAACTCCTTTTGCCAAAACCGCTTTTGAGTAACAAGAGGGGAGAGCGGGGCGAGTGTGTGAACATATAAAAGAGGGAGAGATGGGGCAAATGACGTAGTAGACCAATATTTATTTACGTCTCCCTGTTGCTATGTAGAACAGGTGCAGCACCAGAGGCAACAATATGTCGGTTTTTGCAATAGCATGAGGCGTCGCGGGCTGTATGTTCAAGTCAAATGTTTAATGTTCGAGTCAAACAGCCGTGGTATGCACGCACGCACATGTTCACACAAATGAGGCATACACAGACCCACTCCAGCGCACTCTTTGTGGAAGCAGGCTATGACTGTGGACGGGAAGGGGTCCTGCTTTAAAACCAAACAGTACAACTTGTTAAACAGAGAAGGGATGCTTAAGACAGGGAGTTATTCTTAGCCCACAGACAGTGACAACGAAGCCCAGATAGAGAATCTCCCCAAGGCGCAGCATTTTGCATGGTGTTTAGTTATTTATGAGAAATCTTCCAGGGAGTGAATTACAGAGGTCATGTCATTGTGGCACATGCATCTGTGGATACAAGGAAGCACACAAACACAAACACAAACACACACACACACACACACACACACACACACACACACATACACACACACAGACAATACGCTGTGAGTCGCATGCTTGTGCACACAAAGTTTGTTGCTGGTAGAAGCTATTTGGCTGAGAATCGTTTTCTTCCATCTTGCCCTCTTTCTCCTCATTGCCATGTCGACAATAACACGCGGTGTCTCAGCTGATGGTCAAGTGTGGAGCTCTACTTTCTTTCTTTGTTACTTGCTCTATCTGTCCTATTCACGGTCATTAAGCGCTGGAATGTGCAGAAATCAGACGGCCGGATTATTCTGTTTTTCAGCAAAACTGCAAAAGCTCTCTGAGATGACAATGTTAACAGTGTACTGTCTCATTTCCTGTGCCTTTACATCCACATGTGTCTCAGAATTTCATATCTGTCTAAAAAAAAAAAAGGCACATAGGGACATGTGAAGAGGATGTTTCACTATCTATGTCAACGTATCTGGCTACAGGACATCCTGGTTTCTTGGCATACAGCAACCGCTTTTCTGTTCTGATTCTGTTGATGAGCATCCCAACTAACCACAGACCAATAAAATTGATGGGTTCCAGTCGGCCACAATTACATTACTGTTATGTTGGGGGGTGAGATTGAGAGGGTGAGCAGAATTGATGTAATATGAGTTCCAGTTAGTGATCTGGATGAATAAATACTATCCTAGGGTGTGAAATACAGCACCAACAGAAGGGGAAACTTAAACGAAGTAAAATTCAGAGGAAATTAAAAAACAAACATCATTAAAGATGCATAAGTGCATAACTGCATGCATATTGTATACCTACCATTGTGTTTGAAATTCATTGTGTTTCAGAGAGAGAGAGCGAGACGGAGGGGCGAGTAATGAGGGTGGAGCAAATCAATGTGCTGCACGCAGCTCTACAAAGAAAGATTTAAATAAGATTTTACCCATATTAAATATTTAAAAAGTTTGCAAATCAGTTTGCGGCAGTCATATTGTTGGGGGCCACTACAAATAAAGCAAAGTATGGGAAAACAGTGGAATTTATTTTGACTGTGACTGGTGTTAACTGGCCTTCTTCTCTTTTTCTGTCCAATTAAAGTAATCAGAGTAAAAAGGCCTGGCTGTTGACATCTGCTTGGTTTTAGCCTTTGTGACATATTGTCAGACACACAGTGGACCCAATGCTCAGCGCCATGACCTTTCAGCTGCTCAGCATTTTCCCACAAGAGCCCCTCATTCTTTTTCATCTCTCTGCCTCTCTGGTTATCTTTCTTCTCTGCAAATCTTACAGCCTGTCACCCCAGTCACTTTATTACTGGCCATGCATACTGACTAAGGCCACGAGCACAACGACTGACACTCTGTCTTCACGTTGCAGGACATTTAACATGACCAAGCACAATTTCTGGAGAGCTGTCAGAACACGACACGTACTTGACGACTAAGCAACAAGGTAGCCTCGCACAGCACAAAATACAGACACAACAACAGAGGATCATTAAACACGCCAACCCTTTAGGTGGTAGAAAGCACAATGCACACAACGACATAAGAGGCTTTCACTTTCAGCCTCCTTGTTAGACACTTAATAAACAGCAACAAGCTTAAATTTGTGTTTATGTGTTCATGCATTAAATAATAAGTCTGGTAATAATCTATATTTTTCTCCCATGAATAGACTAAATACAATAAAGTGGTCCAACTGACAAAGGCAGATGCAGCTTATTTATCTGTGATCTGTTTATCAGTGAGCCACTGGGTGACATGTTCCATCCACAATGAACAAGGATACTGTAGTTTATTTCAAGTCTGTCCAACATAAACCATCCTGCTGCCATAATGCTCACCATGACACTAAATGCGTATTTATCCACGACTGAAAACAGTCCAACAAATGCACAAATTACTCATGTTTGAGTTAAATTTGTTTTAAAAAATGTATGTATTCATGACCTGCTTTTAAAGATTTACTTTTTAGTATTTCCATATATTTTGGTATTTTCTTGTTTGTTCATAATGAGACATTATCTTTTTCATAAAAATCTAAAAAGATGAACGAACTGAATAGACATTGGGCTGACCAATAGATACACTGCTAGTTTATTGTTTGTGTTCACTATACCATGCCATACTGACGCACCTATACTAGTGAAATGAAGAAAAAAAAAAAAAAAAAAGCAACACGTTGAACACAACATAATTAGTGGCATACCGACCCTCTGTCACTCTGGCACTGTGACACTCTGATGTGCCATTTTCACTTCAATCTTGCAACTTTCTCTGGCATGCCTAAATAGTGTGTGACATTGTAAAGTGTGTGAAAGGCCTAAAGAACAGAGAGCAAAGAAAGGTGGGAGAATGTGGGTAGGGGGAAAAGAATGGAGATAGAAGAAAGCATAACCTGGGGCTGGCGGGTAAAAGCGTTTAGCAGTGCAAACAGAAAACGGATGGAAAAGGGTGCCAACGGGGCTGCTGACTTAACACAGTGTAAAGGAAGGAAAAGAGACAAGAAGACTTGGGGGGCAAATACTGTGAGCTGGATGAAGACAATCTAAAAGTATCCTTCAGGGATGAGCACAGCACAGAGTTTACACCCACTCTCCAAGTATGCACATTTAAATCCTTTCCTCGAACACACACGCTTATACACACCTCTGTGAGTTTGATTTACAGAGGTATGTAGTTGGCTGGTATGCAACTGTTGGGGAAAGAGGGCAGAGAGTGTCCTGCGCTATTTGGGTCTTATGACCTGCAGCAGTCTTGATGGTCTCATGATTTGATGGAGTGCATTAATGAAAGCCAGGGTGGAAAAAAATACTCTTTTGCTTTGCCTACAACTGTGAAAAGTGAAACGAACCTCCATGAGCTGCTCATTAATTTTCCACCCAGCAAGAGTCATGCATGTCCACTAAATTCATGGAGATACTGCATGTCACACTGCTAGGATAAGGACAGTGGAGAAAATGTCTAGTTCAAAAAGAACAAACCTACTTGAATTATGCAGGGAGAGAGAGAGAGAGAGGGCTCTGTGTTTGTGGTGATAGGAGTCAGAAACAGTGAAAGCCTTGGAGAATTGAGAGCTGTGAATTTCTCTCTAAGTGCAACAGAGGATAGAAGGCTGCTGCACTGACTGCAACCAACATCTGAATGTGTGAAGAAACTGCATTTGTGTACATGTTATGTGTGCTACATATGTTCCTGCCGAAACTAGTCTGAACCCCAGACATATGTCTATAGGAGGTGAAAACATGTCTGTTGGGACTGTGGATTTGTTCCTGACAGGGAGAGAAGAAACGTGTCACCCTCAAGTGATATTAAGAGTGTGTACAGTTCATGCATGTGGAAACGGGTGTGTTTCACGTCTGGATATGGTTTTAGTATTTTTTTCCGGTGTAATAAAGGCAATTTCCTGATGTGACATTTGTTTGATATTACACTACCATATTTTTATTTACCATTTTATTTAGATTTTAAGTCCATTATCCTATTTTATTACAAGGAGATGCATTAGCACATTTCAGCTTGCAGACTCACATCCATGCCTCCATTGTACAGAAAGGTTTTTCCTATCTAACTCACATTTTGTATTAAAATATATAATACTTTCTAAAGACGATAATGTAATCATTTGATGTAACTGTGTAGACTGTGGTCAGCATGTGTGTTCTCACCTTGTTAGGCTGACTAAAGAAGGGGTTGCCGGCACAGCGCTGGTTGATAACGTCTCTGATCAGGTGTTTCTGTCCGTTGTAGGTGGTGAGGATGCTGATGCGGTCGGCAGGGTAGCCCAACAGACGCATGTACATGTACAAAGCCACCGCGTACTCCGCCTCTGCCAGGTTCTTCACAGCAAGAGAGAGAAAAAGAGGGTGTAAGATTAGGATTATTGTATTTTAAATGTAAAGTACTGTATATAGGTAATGATAGAAGGAAATAACTGATGGTTGGAAACTGACCTTAAAAAACCTACTTTCTATCATACAATACAGGAATTTAGTAGTGAGTGCAAGCAGAAAGACGAATTACCCAGCTCTCCTCCTATCAGCACACCGAGGCCTGTCCTCCGTGTTTGACACCTTGCTGTTCTCGTTCTCTTGTACTTTAACATCTTGCTCTAGCCCTTTCTCACCTGTCAAGTGTTTAACTTTTCAGCCAGATAAAAGTCCACTCATTCACGCCAGAGTAGCCATCTGATTTGGGTTGGAATTAATTGCCTCAGACAGAGCTCAACACCACCACTAGCCAGGCTGGGACAAAATGTCCCAGTCTGGATCCCCGACACAGAAGCAAAGAGGGTGAGTTGGCTTTGATATTCACTAAAGGACGACTCCATCTGTGTTCTTTTTTGGGTTTTCCAAATGGAAACTCCAACTCAGCTGTTAGCAGAAGTGGTGACGTAGGGCTGATGCCCCCCCCTCCCTCAACCTAGGGGGTTTATATGTAACAATGCCATCATGCAGAAACGCATTTTGGTTATAAAACACACATACTTGCACAAAAATTTAGCTGTTCAGATTTGAATACATAATAAACACTAAGAAACTACAGAATGATATAAATACCTCAAAAAACATAAAAACAAATAATGGGCCTGCCCTTTAGTGTTTTTTGAAAGTGTGACAAAACACACACACACACACAAAACAACACTGCCATTGCTATAGGTTTACATATATAAACACACCCGTTTGCTGTAATTAAAGAGCTCTCATTTCCGAATCCAAATGTCCAGCCCCCCCAGGACAACATCACAAAAGCTTGTCCTCCAAATGTAACTAAATGTAAAGGCCAACATTGCATGCATCATTCACCCACTTTACAATCAACAAATTCCACAGCATGTGCATGTGCATCCTGGCTCCAAGGCTACACTCTGCCCTTCAAATGTGACCAAAAAAAGGAAAGAAAAAAAGCCAACAGCATGCATTATTCATCCAGTTTCAATTAAGCCTGGACTGCAGCCTCACATCTTTGATAATAATTTATTCAGCTTCATCAACAGTTCCTGATCCAGCTGCACTGGAGTCAACACATCAAAAAACAGTGACAGCCTTTGTTCTTCTTTCTCTATTACTTGTCTCCAAATGGCACAAAATTCATAACTTTAAAGACCATACCAGGTTTTTACTGATAGAAATGTTGTATTCAAGATTGGCGATGAATGTTAGGTGTGAGTTTTTAAAAAGGAAAAATATTGAAAATATTTAAAAATAACCCACAAATTGTTGAAACGTCATCTATGTCAATGACAAGATGACAGATCTACCCTCAAGACACAACATTGTATCTAACAAGAACCAAGACTACATCATATTAAACAAGTGAAATTTAATTTTAATTAATCATTTAATATTAAGGATCAGAATTGTTTTTGTAAATTCCTTATTTTAGTTGGGCGTCTGAACACACAAAAAAAAAACGAGATAGCTTTACAGTTCGGCTGCGGAGAAAAAAAAAATCCAAGAACATTAAACATATGCAAGAACCTCACACTCGCACATACACACTAAAGGCAAAATATCTAAGAAGATATGTGGTTGGCATTTGCAGTCTTCCTCGTGCATATTTAACATAAATGTGATCTAATGCCCTAACACTCCAGAGACCCTGCTGGAGTTTGAGCCAATGGCCTGTGGCTACATGAGAAGTGGAGAGGATGGAGGGATGAAACAGGGACAGGAGGTGAGAGACGCTCACACACTGTGGTGTAGATACAAGCACATAAGTGGTAATAAGAGGTATGCATCTAGATTACCTGCAAGTGAAGCCCGCAATGCTTTTTGCTCTAATGTAATTTAAAATGTAGCTTGTGAAGCAGAAAAGCTTAGTGGCTGACAAAAGCCATTTTCTAACAACAGAAGATGTGGATTTAGATAAGCATTTTACCCCTTTATGAGCCATTTGACAACTTGGGAAGTAGTACGAACAG
Organism: Centropyge bicolor; assembly: GCA_037975185.1. Taxonomy (NCBI): domain Eukaryota; kingdom Metazoa; phylum Chordata; class Actinopteri; family Pomacanthidae; genus Centropyge; species Centropyge bicolor. Next base: position 1,432,831 of record JBBMOC010000010.1, read on the forward strand.
GCTGAGACTCAATAAGTAAAGTGCTTTAACAAATGAGGTGAAGAAGCAGAAACAGACCTTTGGACTGTGCCGTGTGTGAGTGCATGCACATGTGATTGTGTACACGATGGGTGTTCAGTTCCTGTGTAAGTGCAAAGCAGAGTTGTGCCAGTGTTTGTTCAGCTGTGACAGGCATTCAGCAGGCACTGGATACAATTGCTTCTCTAGTGTCCAATTTATCCGTTCTGGTTCCTAGGAAAGTGCATGTGTGTGTGTGTGTGTGTGTGTGAGAGAGAGTTTGTGTGGGCATATGGGTGTGTGTGTGTGTGTGTGTGTGTGTGTGTGTGTGTGTGTGTGCGTCAGGCATAGTGAGTGATACTGGTAATTCCCTTGAGGAGCCTGAAAATGGCAACAGGCAAATGGAGTTGAGGTTCATGTGACCTGGTGCCTCGAGAAGCGCACATGGTCTGGATTTAAGAACAATAAGGAGCTTCAGGGACATGAGCATGCACAGTGCTGAACGCCGCAGTAACATTCATGCGGCACTGACGTATGTTCATCGGCCAGGCAGCTTATAAATAAATCAGTGTCCCAGCTGATGTAGGATATTTACCAATTTAGTACTTATTGTAAATGTCATACAAATTGACTTTTACCTAAAATCAAGTTCTGCTGGCTTTTTGACTATAAACTCTGTTTTCTGCTCTGTCTCTTGTGTTTAGTGTAAAATTGCCTTATATCTCTTTCAATTATTTGGGTTTGAATTACCTTTGTTTATTATAAAGAACACAGATTTCAGAACCACTAAATAATCCAGTTGAACTAGATTCACCGTTATTCATTTCCTTACTTAACTAGATGGTTTTGCTGTTATCGTTGACAGTAACATTCAGGCTCCCGTGCTGGTGTGGTGCCAGAGTAAACACTTTTTTTTAACCCCCCCCGCCCACCCACACAGTCTTGAGTGTCTCAGCAATGTCATGATGAAACACAATCTGGCTCCTGGTGTGAAGGACAAACCCACTGGTCTGTGCTGGGCAGCCAGTGTTAGCTGCAGACTAAGCAGGGTTATGAATATATCATATGGACTGCTAGCTAAACTATTAAAATTTAAAAATGAATGAAGTGCTGTACAACAACCATTTCAGAGGAAATGGAGGCTGGGGAGGAATATGGTTCTCTGCTCTGGTGGAACTAAGTGTGCATGAGTGTGTATCTGTGTAAGAGAGTGTATAAATTGTGCTTGGGAGCTGCTACACATTGTGTGAAACAAGCTATTTCTGCTGTTCCAACATTGTGAATGTACCTGTGCTACAGATATATTAAATACTGGTTATATGCTAGGTTTTCACAGTTCTCTAAATGGAAAGCATGTTTTCTAATATTCAATTCCAGTTTTGTTTTAGTTATCACAATACATTCATACTTTTTATTTTCTGAATATTGCTCATTTTGTGATAATGAATTTTATGTTATTCAGATTTTAATCATAGTTTTATGTTTGTTGTAGATTTCTAAACATTTTGCATGTGCCATTTGTGTAGTGTGGTGTGTACAACTACTGACCTGGTAGAAGTAAGGGTTGGGCTCTGATTCTCCCACACCATTGAAGTCCTCCACGTTAACTAGCTGGAAGTCGAAGGTCAGGCCGGGGTTGGGCACCTGGAACTCAGGTAGTTGCTGGACATGAGGCAGGTTCCCCAGGTGTTTGTAGCGCCAGTTGTACAGGTTACACAAGCTGTGGGAGAGGAAGATAGAAGCACATTAAGTCGCACTGTTGTTATGTCCTTTCCTTTGTGAAATGAGTAGGTGAAAAACTGACTCTGGCTTCACGTTCTGCCAGGGTGACCCACCTTGCACGTGCACGACCCTGCGCATCCAGATCTATGGTGGGCACTCCCAGGCGCACAAATCGGGTGAAGAGAGACTGCTCCATGTTGGAGTACTTCTGGAAGGCCATGTTCTTGATAACAGGAGGTAACTGGTGGTGGTCTCCGATCATGATCCAACGCTTCAGCCTGCTGTAGCCATCCTCCGGGTTCTGTTGAGAGGGGAAGACGGAAAACATAGGTTTATGACTCAGTAAAACATTATCTTTTCCATGTTGCACAGTGTATGTCCAACAGTTCATTAGATTTCCCTTTAAGCTGTAAAGGTAGCGTCATGAATTACAAGCTAACCTGTAAAGTCTAACTGATGTAACAATGTATAATCTGAGTACACTACAACTACTCCATGTGGTCCAACTTTATTCAATTTTGCTTTGTCTAATGACTTGACAATATAAATCAGTGAATTTAGAATTCAGCAGAGAATAACATTTTAGTCCAGGAGGGCAGTGAAGCATTCAGGGCCAGTACAGTTCTTTACTCATGTCTACGTCACACTGCCAGCAGATTTTGCTAATTGGATGTAGTTTATTTGGAGCTTGACCTCGGACAAATCCGATATACCATCCATTGTGAGTCGAGATTTGATTTAATGACTAAAATTACTGATAAGGGTGGATTGGCTGGATAAGGAAAGGGGAGGGGAGGAGGAGGTATAAACAGTTCACTGTGACGTATACCTGGCAAAGGCTCTGACTGTGGCTCACCAGAGAAGAGAGATAAAGAGAGGAGCTCTGGCGAGGCTTGTAGATGGGCTGATGTGCTTAATGATCTCATCTGTAAACAGACATTAGCACTATCTCGGGCAGTTAGGCACAACTAACAAAGACAAGCGCCATTATTGTGTTTGGGGCATCAGTCAGAACGTAACAGAGAGTAAGTCAGGATCCTAAATCAAAGATTAAACTAGGCTTGATGTCAGAATTTATGACAGTCCTTAGGCCTCTTAGTGAGTTTTCAGCCAAGGTCGTACATTTCAATAATCAAGATTAACTGCGTTAGTTTTCAGACTTACCTCATAAAGCTTGCATATCATAATTCAAAAGTTTTGAGACTTTGTCAGGACAGTTACCTGTAGGAGGAGGGGGATGAAGGTCTCGATCTCCAGAATCTGAGCAGCTTCTTCCATCAGGATGTTGTCATACTAATAAAGAGAATCAGCCATTTAAACCAAGGACTTAAAACACCTGCAGTTAATACAAAAAAAACAGGATGTTGTCTTTATGTCAACTGAGAAAAGTCTACCTTAAATCCCAGCTCCACCAGGTCGTGACGTTTGAGTGCAGCATGAGTACAGGTCATTGCAATGATTTTGGCTTCCTTCACTAACAGATACTTGGAGCGGTCCAGTCCACTCCTCAGCAGCTCAAAGGCCCGAAACTCCTTCAAGGGTAGAAGAGAGAAAGTGAGGGTTAGGAGAAATGTTATATTAATTTATGATGGAGAACACACATGGCAAAAAGAAATATTCCATTGGTAATCAAAAACTACCTGTATAATGACCTCTGGAAAGAACTTGTAAACATATTCATCTATTTTTGTATGAAGTTAAGTTTTGCTTTCATGTTTTATAAAGTGGGGTTATGAGGGGACACTTAATGGCATACTGTCAAAATGATGGATGACTGCTGTCAAAGGTGATGAATAAGATGATTATCTAGGGTGAAATAATCATACCTCTAAAAGGGAAAAAAAAGGCAGAGTTCAAATAATTAGATACACAACCAATACATCTTTGTGTCCACTCATGTTTCAGAAATGTAATGTAATGTTTGAAAAATCATCTAATAGCTCCAACTGTGTCTAGTTTTGATTCCCTGGAGGTGTCCCATAATTCCAAAATATGACAGTCACAAAATGATGAAGTGATTGGCATCCTACCCGCCGTTTAAATATATTACCATAATCCCCCGGCTTTCTATCTCATTAGGAAACATTGTCTCCTCCTTTTTCATGATGCAGAGACACACAGACCAGCCAGGCACAGGGCTGCTCTGCGGAGAGTGTACTGGGTGTAGTTTGCTGTTCAATAACTGCAGCTTGAAGAGCACTTTAGCACAGATTTTATTACATGGCTTATACTGGAATGGAAAATTTAGAGGCCAGTTTTTACACAAGATATGAATCAGTTCACTTCAGAGTGTGGATATCATGGCACTATGAAAACCACGCTGTGGGAAATATGGGTAAACAGGCGTGCTATTTTCAGGTTGCCACACTAGCTGTGTAGGGGGTAGGGAAGGGAGAGAGGGAGCGAGATAGGATGGGAGAAGTAGACTCGGACAGAGCTGGGGTATAAATATTTGATGTGTTACTATTTTAGCATTAATATTAAACCGATCAAAAACATGCAATATTGATGAGATCTATTTTTAACCCCCATGGCTCCAGAGTGGTTGAAGGGTGAAATCAAGATTCCTAAGGATTCACAGACGCTGAAAAGAAAGGAAGAAAAAGAAGTAAACAGCGGTAAAGACGTAGTGGGACTGCAGAGGAGGAAACAGGAGATGGGAACCCAGGAGGCACATTGTGTATCTGTCTGTCTAGCAATAAATTCTTAGCATATTCCTATGACAGCTCAGTCCAAGCTGCTTTTACATTTGAAAAAGGCAGACAGATAAGCAAATTCAGCACAACGTTACTTTGTCTACCCTGCACCACAGACAGCAATACCTCTTAATGGGTGTACAGATTTCACTGCAGCATGGGTGAGGCTGAGGGAGGAGGGAGAGGTGCTGTGATGCAGTGATACAGAGGCCAGCCAGATAAATCAAGGTCACCACACGTGTTGGGATATTACCTCCAGCCAATAACTTCTTTATTGCTTTTTTGAGACCTTCTTGCTGTTCCCATAAATCTGAACTGTTATTGTTATCCCTATAGAAATACTCGATGGGCTGAGGAGGAATGATAACACATTCAGTTGTGTGTTTGGTGAATGTGAAAGAGTGTGAAAAAGAGTGACGAAGTAAAAAAAAAAAAAAAAAAAAAAAAAAAGATCAGTAGTAATAGCCTTGATCACTTTGTTTTACCACTTATCTTTTTTCAACTGAACGAGTAAGTAAGTATCTTATATAATGATTCGCTCTTCACAACTGAAGCAAAGAGACAGGTGATGATTTAATGTCAGGGAGATGCAAAAGTGGCAGAAGCAGACAGATACACAAACACACAGACACAATCAACAACCTATCACTGTAGCAGCCAGGAAGGTACAGTTGCTCGTGCATGGGAGATTGGACACACAGCCGGCCTTTGGGTACCATCAAATACAGCAGACCGAGCCTCCGCATGTGTGTGTGTGTTTGAATGTGCTATTTATGTTTACCTCAGATAAATTGGAGCTGGTGTGTGTGATGTGTACTTCTATTACAGCAATAAGGATCTGTAGGATATGTGTCCATACACTTCTGCACGTGATCTGTTGCTGTATGCATTTTAATGTAAAGCTTATTGAATTTAACTGTAATGACATGTGCTCTATGGGTGTGTGTGTGTGTGGGTGTGGGTGTGTGCACACATGCATTTTTGTTACTTATTGGGGACCATTTCCAGTATAACACTAACCATTTTGGGACTAGTGACCAAAGCCCAGTCCTAATGAGGCAAAATGTCATTTCTGAGGTCCTGCTTAAGATTAGGGGTAAGGTGTGAATTCAGGTTAGTGCTGAGGTTTGGATTAGGCTGTCCACATTGAATGGAAGCCAATATAATGTCCGAGCAAGGATAGCGGTGCAAACTTTTGAGGGTCTTTGTGTGTGAAAGTCTTACCTCCAGCTGGGTAAAGATCTTCTTAATGTGGCGGTAGCAGCCCTCTGCAATGTCCATGTCCTCTTCATATGAGCGGCCTTTGAACACAGGCTGGGGAGCGTTGGAGAAGTACTTGTGGAATGGAAAGTGTGCAGCCACAGCTTGCACCTCCACTTTCTTGCCCTGTTTAGGCCTGACTTTACTCATGTACTCTTCCCAGCGGGATATCACCTGTAGTGAGAGGAGGAAGAGCAGACAGTCAGTACCTTCTGAATGTTAAAGAGGCTGAGTCCTGTTAGCGATAATTTGTTCAGTGGATGCTGGAGAATGTCACGCATCCTTGCCTCTTGTATGATGCCTTTTTGAGGTCTACCAAAATGCTGTATGAGCACACAGTGGGTGTTCTGCATGGCTCTCCACCGCATAAATGACACACTCTGTATTTTCTCTATAATAATGTGGCCGTAGCAAAGAACACGGTGCACACAAATGAACAAGTGAGAAAGACAGCCTCACTTGAGTAAAGGTGACCCTGCTGAGCTCCTAATAAACCAGCATCAACCAAACAGCAGGGTAGCCTCGTTCTATAAATACTGTACTTCTGTGAAAAACAACTTTAAGGATAACACTAATGAGTCCGCTAGAGGACTTAGCTTAATTATGTGTTAAGTATCTGTCTGTATGGTCTATTAAGACCCCCAGCGAAACCTTAAGTGCGTCTACATGTACATTGCGATCATTGATCACTGAGAGTAGTCTGTTCATCGTCAGAGATTCACCACACTAACAACTTCTTGACATTTACATCTCCAAATGTCACGGAACTAGAACAGAACTCTTGGCAAGTTTTCAGAGCTAAAAAAAACCCCCACAATAACCGAGCTAAAATGAAGAGTGGGGTTGTGAATCCAATCTCCATGCAACATCAAGTTAATAAGGTGTGTAATATGGTGTGCATGTGTGCGTGTGTGTGAGAAAGACAACTGACAAACTTCTAGCAAGGTGCAAAAATGGCAGCATTAACATCACCAGACATGAACTCTAACACGAGAGCTCGGGTAACGACCATGGTATACAAGTGTTTGCAATGGCTTTGACTCACCAGACAACTATCTGCTACAGGATGTAGTGTGAGCTATGACCACCACTAAAAACTATGTCACTGGCATCTTTATGTTGTTTTTACATATCTCACATTACTGTTGATGTGATACGATACTTATGTGACAGAAGAGGAAAAGGTTGGATATTAACTTGAGCTTCCCATAACCCCAAAGATAGACAGCTACATTTCTTTATGTTACAAATCTATTTTTCAGTCTATTTTAGAACCCTTCTAACGAAACATGGGAGTGCAAGTAAGTAGTTGTCTGCAGTGGCATTTCTCCTGCAGCCCGAGAGGACGGTGATAATTAGGTGACAGGAATAAACAGCGAGGGTTGAGGCTGTTTCTAGGTATTTGCAGTCTAGGCAAAAAAGAGCAGCGAGTCTGGGGAATGGAAACTTGAATGCTGTCTGGATGTGATTGGCATGAATATGTCTGAGGAACAGGACAGACAAGACAGAAATCTATTCTAATTAATTCAGCAAAATATTCCCTTAAATGTCTCTGTCTCTCTCTCTCTCTCCTTGTCTCTCTCTCTAAATAAATAATAATATTCATATGCACATTTCAAAGATGTTTAGAGGTACAGGAACAGTAGGAGTGAGGGAAGTGGTTGACTGTCTTTTTGAATGTTTCGTTGGACCTGCACGGACATAGGAATTGTATTTGGACATTACGCTCACTTTCAGCTTGATGAAATATTATGCGCAACATGAACACATATTGTTCTCCACACATTGCAGAAACACATGAACACCTTGTCTGTCTACCTCTTACCTGGTAGAGGTAGAAGTGCCCAGCAGTCTCACAGGTGTAAGAAACATCTCCCGGGACATCCAAGCTCTCCTGTAACCTCCCCACCTCTCTGAGGAGCTCCAGTCTTCTGGCCAGGACATAGTTTACTCTGCCATATCTGGAGACAGACAGACAGACAGCATAGTCAGTCAACAATCTAAACAGTTTACCTTTTTCTATTGGGATAAACAGTTCAAATGATCTCAGGCAACTGTGAAGTATTATAAATTAAGAACCATTATATGATGTAAGAAGATTAAAGATTCAACCAGCTGTTTCTACAATTAAATGCATATTACGAAGATGCAAGCAATTCCTACTAAACAGCATGTATTTCTAAACATAGAGTGAAATAAAGCACAACATAAATGCAGATATACAGATGGTGTTACTCTAGTGCACTGCTAAATGTCTGATGCCCTGAGTGACGAGACTGACTCCCATCTGTTCCTTTGCTCTAATATCAACTTCGCCATGAAACAACCGATGTCATGACCCGGGTTCATCAGCCTACATGCTGCTGTAGCAACCCACACAGAGACCTTAGACAAACGTCTGCTGAAAACAAACAGGTGAGACATCCATTCTTCTTATTGTTGATTCAGCCTCTGATCTGAATCCCACTGTGTCCATGGATTTGTTAAAAGTCCATGGATAGAGTAACAAAACCGAGTTAATCTTGATTTGCTGGTTGATAGGGGATTGTTGAGTTGATTGTGTGGAATTGTGGCAGTAATTAGGGCTATTGAGTTTGTGCCCTTGGCTGAGAGAAAGCAGGTGATAAAAGCCTGATCATCAGTACAGTACAGTATTTAACACAGTACATTATACAGTAAGTACAGTATATTGTAAATATGATCCTGTGAAGTATAGAGGTTTAAAGAGGCCAATGTCCTTGACTGTTCACAAGGCTATCATGCATCCTATTGTGCAGTTAAACAATACTGCTTAAAAGCAATTATCAGGTGGCAATGAGACAAGCAGCACAGGAAGACAGGAAGTGGGAGGGGTCACAGGGTAATACAAGAGGTGAACTCTATTTTTAGACCCTGTGCAAACATCCTCAGTCAGCAGATGACCATCACAGTGCTCTGCCTGTTTGGCCTGAATAAAATTAAATAAAAATAGGGGGTGACCTTGCTTCACAGGATGATGGACCTGTAAAGCATTCAGCTGCTGAGACAGAAAACCCAGAATATACTCACGGGTATGGGAAAGAGCATTTATCGAGAGGATTGTATTTTTATTTTATGTGAAATCCAATAAATATAAAACTTGCACACAACAGCAGCAACTGTGCTTGAAACTGAATGAGGATGCTGCATTTAATTTCCACCTAAAGCAAAAGTGACATTTTCTTCATCTACCTAGAACCTCAGGTACACATTTAGACCGTCCACAACTTAGCACAACCTATTTGGAAAAGATCTCCCCTCTACCACAACCAACTTGCAAGCTCAAAATCTTGTTACAAGAGCAAAAAATTCATCATGAAATGCAGGGAGGCATTGTTAATTAATGATGCTGTAGCTTTTCCTTTATTATGCATTCAGAGGAGCTCTGCCTTCCACTTTGTCATCTCGTATACAGTGTTAATTAAAACTCCCCGGCTCTCTCCTCTCACTGGTGTCAGTGGGGTGGAAGGAGTGTGGAGTCTGCATGTTGTTATGAGGCAGGTGGGAACATATTAAATGCTGCTAGCTAAAGCTCTTCCTTTTAAGTCTGTGTTGCTGCATACTTTAAAAATGTAACAGACTGCTTCCATGTGCAGAACACAGTTCCCTTAAACTGCTGTTCATACTTCAGTCATACAGAGAGTAGAGCAAATGCATGCATCAGCCCTCCTTTCCTCCTCTGGAAGTGTTGCTTAGGGCTATAGGGGGCAATTTGCTCAGTGCCACAGATGGGTAAGTTGGTAATTAACAATGTAGGCTATAAGGAAACTTTAAATAGTAACATCATGAAAACTTAATTAATATGTAATAACGCTGAGCTATTTATATTCAGAATCAGGCTAAAAAGCTTTGCCAGCAAGAAAAAAAAGGAAGGTTGTGACTGATTCATCTAATAAGGGTGATAAATATAGCAACAGTCATGTAGAGCTGTAAATGTTTTGGGTGTCTTGAGATAATCTGTCGCTCTTTACTCTGTCATGAGCCTGAAAGTGCGCTCTTCTCTTTTCCCATCTCACTATGTCTGAGTAGTGAAGACTGAGTCACTATCCTTTAAGACATCACACACTCACACTCTCTCTCTCTCTCTCTCTCTCTCACACACACACACACACACATAAACAGTGGCGTTTGCACAAAGACATGGGTGAGACGGCTGGAAACTACTGGGGCTTCCTTAATAGGACTCTAGCGGTGTTCTTGTCTGAGGCCACCAGTGCGATACAGAATGAAGAGTAGCAGCACTGTGTTTATGTGTCTATTTGGGTGAAGACAAAGAAAGTTCTAAAACAACTAGTGTTAAACTTTATGTAGGCTTCATTAAATCAGTCGTCCACCACAGATTTAAAAGGGCCTCCTTCTTGACCTCAACTAAATTCTAATGCAATTGAAAACCTGAAATGAAATGTATTCATGTATGTGTGTATTTATTATTTATTAAATATTTCTAAAATCATGATATTTTCATGTATTACACACCTGCTGTAAATCAACCCATCTCTATCTACATGGCTTCTCACCATACTAGAAGTTATTCCCAGAGTGGCAACTAACGGATGGGTAAAAGGTCAAGGCAGAGGTGGAGGGAGGGATTCCTTTCACTGGAGGAAAGGCCTGAGAGGCCAATGATGCCGAATGAAGATAAACCAGGTCCATGGCCTGGCATATGAGAGTATTGAGTTGCCCTACCACTGTGTTGGCTCATACTACGAATATGGCTGCTCGATAATGGCAAAAATAATAAATAATAAGCCTATTTTGGTCAATGTTGAGCTCTAAGCTATTTAACCAGATTAATCATTAACACTGGAAACATCATGCATTCATTGAACCTTAAAAAGAAAACTTAAACTTAATATGATTCAACTGAAAAACAAATTAAAAAAAAAAACAACTTCACCATGAAAAAGATAAATAAATGTAATTCTACTGACTATTCATATGGGCAACAGGTGTACATGTGCATGTGTGTGTCTCTGCGTGTGTATCTGTGTTGTCTGCTTTGATCAAATGGCAAACACGCACTGTAAGTCTGTTACCATTTGCTGAATGCTCTTCCACACATGCAAGTATGAATTCAAGTTGTCTCAGTTTCCACATATGCATTCCTGTTTGTTTAGGTGCACATATCACTGTGTGTGTTCTCTCTCCACCTGTTCCCTGCCGTTCTCACCTGCTGAAGTCCTTCTCAGTCTCCAGCTCCTCTTCTCCGTGGCCCAGGCGCAGGAGGTGGCGCTCGTCGATGTCTAGAGCCATGATCTTTTCAAACAGCTGGTTCAGAGCCTGGTGTGGAATGAATCAAGGTGACAAAGTAAACATGATTAGACATGGAAAATCCTTCCTTTGGTATGTGTGTGGAATTTGTCAACTATCAACAGTACTTGTGTGAATAAACCTGTTTTGACTGCCTGTCTGTCTTTCAAACTCGATGAATTTGCTATGCTATGAGTCAAATGTTCACTCCTATATAACGGAAATAAATGCAAGACAGAACCATTTCTCCACTATAAGGTTTTTCATCACTATAACCAGCTATACTTCTTGTGGGCAAAGTTCCTTTTGGCAAGCTTCCACTGGTGTAAAACAACAGCAGATTACTTTATGATTAAATACTGAGGGGGGAAGACCGGGGCACAAGGGAGCTTAGATGTTAATTTTTCCTCCATGGTTTGAATACGACCATTCCTGATTAATAGGCAGCGCCGAGTACAAGCTCTAAATTCTCCAGACAGCTTCACTGTTTTTTAAGCAGGGTGTTGGGGAATTTTTTTGAGAGTTCAGAGATGTGCTGAGTTGGTTTGTGTGTAGATGTAGAGGCTGTGTGAGTTTAGTGAGTTAACCTGATTTGAGTGCGTGACTATGAGGGTCCTCTGCTCAGGAAAGTTGTGATAGAGGTTTGAGATGATCTGAACAGCAACGTCTGTCTTTCCGGTACCTGGTGGTCCAACAACCTAGAGACACAGCAGGAAGGGGAGAAAGAAATGAAAGTGTTAACAGAAAGAAGCTGAAGCGGAGATGAGCACGATCAGAAGTTAGGTCACAGTACGAAGCCGCTTGCCTTGGAGACACCCTAGTGGTTGTGACAGCTAGGCCGTGGGCATGTCAGAACGGACTAGGCTGGTGCACCATCGTTAGCAGTGCTCAGATATACCCAGTGCAACAAGGCTGTGGTGTTGCCTGACTACACAGAGAGCTACTGAAAATGAAGAAAAAAGCTATAGAAGACATAAGTATCTCTCAAGCCTCCCTTTTGTACTTGTCATCTGAATTCTAGCAGCACTTGTCTCTGTATACAAGTTGCAATGATAATACGCCCCATATTTACTAAACTTGAGGGAATAGCACATCTAATTTACTAAATAAATATTCATGAAACACGTTGGTCTTAGCCGGAGTATCTCAGGTGAGTAATTTCTGCTAAAAGAGTAAGCACAATTAGATATTCCTGCATAAATCAGTGCATAATCAGCTCCTTAGTTTCCCTACATGAAAGCCAAAGCCAGGCAGACTGGGAGGTAGTATGTGTTTGTTGTGGCTGCTAACAACTGTGACATATGCCGAGAAGGAAGGTTAGAGGGGGGTGAGGAGAGGAGCAGGGGAAGGCATGCATGCAGAGTTGTTTTACGACTCTGCATGCTGATAGCCCACTTGCCATATTTACCACGGCTAGCTGCAGAATAAATAACCCAGACCCCACCGCCAGCTTCCAATCTACACATGAGAATGGCACTTTTGTCAAAACTGTGTGGTAACAACAGCACACTGGAATGACATAGTTGTGGACGTGCGTATAGACCGGGTGTATCCACAGCTGTAATCCAATGTCATTTAATATGTGGGTGACTATTCAGTTGGCAGCACCAAAATTACAGAGAGGGTTTCAGGGAAATTTGCCATGAGTGATGGAGACAGGGACACCAAACAGCAGCATATTTACTGTTAGGTAATTCCCTTGGTGTACATCACTAAGATTAATGGTTGCAAATTGTTGGCTTCATAACCGCAAGCTGGAACAGTATGCACCTGCAGTATCAGCACACACTGGACTGACTAGAGGAGTTGGATTTGCCCAATGACTTTACAGGAGTGGGTTTAAAACACAGCTTGTCCTTCTAATTAAGTCCACTTTATGTGTAACACTCACTTTATCCTTCAAAGTTAGATGTTGGTAATAAAGTTTAAATTCAAGGTGATTTTTTTTGTACCGCTATTAACTTATTCTTCTAAGGATAAAGGTACAGGGTCACTAAACAAGTATTCCATGAAAGCCAGATATCCACAATCACTGTCCGTTAAAATGTTGCTACTTTTAAGCCAAATAGATCATTTATGTTTTCCAGGTTTTCTTTGGGTGGCCTCTATTCAAAAACACAAAATAAAAAGTCCTTACCATGGTGAGTCCCGGCTGCATCCCGGCTCGAATGGCTTCAATCTGAGTAGGAGTGAACTGAATTGTATTCCTGCAAGAGATGAATATTGATGATATTAAAAAATCAAGTAATTAGTTGGAGCTACTGGATAGCCTTGACAGCATGAAAACACTTCTGTACAAATGTTTTCATTAGTTTTCTTTAAAAGAGATGCTTAATGCCGCAAGTTTTGTTGTGATGTTTTCTGAGACCATCTTTAAAGATTGTTAAGCCGAGGCTTCCCCATGGACATGTTGCTATCAAGATTTCAATATCAAAGTGCAAACTGGAAATGCTAAAACACCACCAGAATGAATCTTAAATTTTCATGAAGGGCAATTATTTTGTGGCATTATAATTAGTAGAGGAATATTAAAGCCTTTTCTGTTCACCTTTAATTGCATAAAAATTTCCAAGTGCAGGCATAACAACAACCAAAATAGCACCACAACATTACATGGCGAACAAGTCACAGGAGATACCATGGAGACAAGTACGGACAAACAAATCAAAATAAACTGGCCCAGAGTAGGATACCTATAATAAGAATTTGACTTGTGCCTCTGTGCTTTTTACAATGAAAAGATGTTTGGCTAGAGATTAAGGACTTAAAATAGGCGACAATATAATACACACTTTGACACAGAACTCAGTAATGAGCATTTTTAGACAATAACATGTTATTGTACTATATGCTGTAGGTAGAGTGCTCATAAAGGTGCAACTACCTGGAGGTCAGCACACTAGGTTTGTGTCTATTGGCGATCGGCTTGTATAGCAGTGTTTAAAGGAACGACAGATTGGTTTTTCCTTTACTGATATTAAGGCGATTGCAATCCAACTTACTATGAGAACTCAGATGTAATAAAAATAATCTTCACTGTGCATTTAAAGATGTTTTTGGTGGAGTGGCATGTCCGCCTGCTGAGCCCCATTAATCAGCACCAGTGCCAAGTGAATTTTAAAACCTTAATTACAAACCAGCACATCCTTAACTGGCACACATCTTTTACATGAATCACCTTTGCCATCTGTGTCTAAGTCGCCAATACTGGCATTTCACTGGTGTACTGTGATGTAATTAGCCAGCTCCTCCACTTCATGGCTAGCTCACCTAACCCCGATTGGGTTACACAAAAATAGACACGATCACCCAACCTTAAAATACACTGACTTCATAGAGAGGTCAAGGTTTAACCAAACACTGAAGAACTTCTTGACCCTTATTCTCGTTAAGCTGTGAAAGGGAGTCTTGGCCTTGACCTCTCACCGTTTGGGCTGGTTGTAGGGATATGGTCCACGGTTGGGGGTGACATAGGGTTCAACTATCAAGGTCATGTCCTCTTCCTCTTTGTCTTCCACCTCTTCATCAGCCTTCCTCTTCTTCCCTTTGTCTGCTTTCTTTGAGATGGGAAACGTGATTCTGGAGAAGAAAAAGGAAAAAGGAAAAGAGGGATTATTATAATATGATATATATTTTGACATGTATTTACGTAGTATGCAAATTATAGAAAAGCAAGTTGATAAAATCTCTATGAATTTTTACTTTGATCACGGTAAATCAGCTTTAATTATTGGATCTTTGACATTCACCTGAAAGGGAAGACTTGCAGTTCAGGGTTCTCCTCTGTGACTTTTATGGTGTAACCAGGGAAACATGAACGCAAATGGTCCAGGGACAGAAAGGTGTCATTGAAGTCCAACGTGGAGATCTGGTTAGGCATTTTGGAGTAGTGGGCACTGCCTGGGTCGCCATAGCCGAGGATGATGTCATGCAGCCAGTCGGGGACAACACACTCTGTGTTCATCAAGTTTCGGATGGTCTCTAGCACTGCCTAAATAAAAGAGGCATAAATAAAAGAGAAATATGTAACAGATAACAAACAATTACAATTGAAGTAGAAAAACCGAACAGAATGACATACATCAGACAAAAGACAACCATTCCACATGAGGATGTTTAGCTGGATAAGAATAACTTTGTGGTGGGCTGATGGGACAGCAGGTAATTTGTATGTCTGTCAATTACATTTTAATGAGCTGCAACCTGTCTAATACCCTGAGCATCAAACATTGGGTAGGGAAACATGTTTACTTTTATCTGTGTCACACATCAAAGATGGAGAAGAATGTTTCTTGAATACCCATTAGTTCCTGCGCTTTTCAAATTCATTAAAAAAAAAAAAAGAAACACGTCAATGGCTGTGGAAGACAGAAATGGGTGGGTGGAATAAGAAATAGACTTGACAAAGCTGCAATTAGAAGCTCTCAAATAAAAGAGTGGGATGAAAAGAAAAATGGTTTTGTGCATCATTAACATTTTAAAATACATTGTTGGGCAAAATGGAGTCAAACAACATAAAACAGATGGATTGTTAACAAAACTTTCAGACTATAACTTGACTATGACCTGCTGAAAAACTTTAATGTCTGCAAACGTAGATTTAGCTTCTTATCCTTCTTTAACAGGAGGGTTCTGCTGAGTGCAACTGCATGCTATACCGACAATAGAACATACTTTCCTACAGAAGGCAAAACAACAGTTCAATGTTGGCTTGCTGCCACAAGGGGATTCTTAAAGGTGAGAGAGGTGGAGGGACGTATCACATGAATATCCAGCGAGAAGTGTCTCTCATTGCGATCACTGGGGGGGCCTTGAGTCAATGGTAATCTCAGAGCTGCCCTGGCCCCAACCTTATAGCTTACAATACCCAAGAGAGTATAATATGTGCCATACATCACTCTGGGGTGGTGGTGGTAGGACCAGAGCTCAAGGTCTGAAGATAAAGCACTCAAATGCAATGTACATCGAGGGCTGATCTGATCTGTGTGCAAGTCCAAACCTTGAAATTGTTCTCCTTGGGTTTGCGTCTCATGATGATGTTGAAAGTCTCATAAGGGTCTTCTGTGCCACTCTGAATACTGCTGGTCATGTCCTGTTGGTACTGGTTTGGGTCCAGCCACACGCGGAACGTTCTGGTGTCTCCTCGCAGCTTAGGCTTTGGGTCAGGTCCTAGACCAGAGTGGTGGGGAGAATACTTGTTACAGCGACAGGGGAATGATAGCCTTTAGTGACAAATATAGATGTAATAAATCTAAATTTGTATGTCATAATTCAAGTCACTGTTAGATAGTGCAAATGCCCCATGGCAATAACACAATAAATAAGATATGGTAGCATTATTGTTGCAATATATATACTGTATGATTTTAGTGTATCAAACCACTTTGGTTGTTTTCTAAACTAAATAGTAGAATAAAACAAAAAAACTAGCTAAAAAACTACAATTTTGGTGCAAAGTTCTAAACACACAAAGGTTGGTATTAACACTGAATCTAAATCAGCCAATTCTAAAAACCATGAATTCAATAACGATTTCCATCAGACCCTTACATTAAAAAGTAAAAACCCTTTATAGAGACCTCAGCACAGCCTGCCTTGATACAGTACCATGACTCCTCAGGAACAGGAATTAGATGTAGATGCTTGACTGACAGGCCACAGACTTTGAGCTTACTCCCATAGGGTGCATGAGTGGTGCAGCAAGTGCAGCTTTCACAGATGTCTAAATAGATTCTTGTATGGAGCTGCAGGGCACAGAGCAGGAGAGTGAAACTCAATCCTGTTGGCCTCTGGTGTGTGTGTGTGTGCATGTCTTCATCCATGTATGTCTGTCTGTCTGTGTGCACATGTGCGCACACTATGTGGGGACCACCAAATCCCCCTTACTAAAACGAGTGCGGCGATAGCTTAATAGTGGAAGCTACACCCTCAACACTGTGGGATAACAATGTCGACAGCTGGACCAAGGTGTGTGAGCCGTTAAAACCAGTATGTGCTGTTGTATTACACTGTCAGTTATTAAAAGGTGGGATTAAATAAATGCATGACTTAAACAGAGATGTATTTCATTTGTTCATTTAACATACATAGAATTTGTTTGTAATATCATGCTTTACACAAATATTCTGTATTTGAGCAACATAGTTATTAATATTTCACAATGCACTTCTCAGCATGCGTCTCCCTACACCTCCATCTGTTGCCCAGTGATTTATGTGATATCACCAGCACCCAGTTAGCTAGAATACCACTTAGCCCTGTTGGGGATCTGAAAGTTTAACCAAGCCGACACTGGCAGGGCATGTTCCCTGGCAGCATATCTATTTAGAAAGTCCTGCCCTCTGCATATTTAATCTCGACAGATGAGGGAGGATAGGGGAAAGGGTGCTTCAGTGCATGGACACATGTGCCCACAGGGGAAACACTTAGAATAGCAGGGCCGCAAGCTAACTTAGGTGAACCAAGCTCTCAGAGGGACTGCTTCGGGCTGTGGGGAACACAACATGGTAAACAGAGAAGATTATATTACTGTGTAAACATATTTTACTTTCCAGGAAAGTCCAGAGATTCCTCCTGTGTGGACGCACACATACACTAAACAGAGTCTCTGATACAGCTAATTTTAAAAGAAATGTGGAGCCTAATAGAAAAATATTTCATGCTCAAATCTGTTTCCTAATGCCAGAGCTCATTGTTGCTGGCAAAACTTGTTTCAGAGGTCATTGTTTCCTATATGACACATGACTGTATTCTGCAGGACAAACACATTCGGTGTTCTCTTACAGAAGCACATCTATCCCAATATAGCCAATTCAGCTCTTCAGTTAAATCCAATAAATAAAGCAGGGGGCAGGGCCCAAAGCTCTCAGGTGTTGATGTCGACCTCAGGTTAATGGAATGTTAATGTGACCAGGTCAGGTCTCACTGTGACTGTCATCATGACAACACCAGTCTGACCCTCTGCTGAGGTTCTGTCGGTGGGGATGATTGTGTATAAGAGGTGGGTGGGTGGACGAATGGAAGTGGTGTGTGTGTGCAGGCAGGGGCACGTATGAGCATACCTTCTTCAATGACGCGTCCCTTGTCATCCAGCATACCCTGCACCTCGCAGCCTCTCACGTACACCAGGCCAGTCTGCTCCACAAAAGGCTGGCGCCGGTCGAAGCGTGTCCCGTAGGGCAGGTTGGGCCGTACCGTGATCAGAAAGCAAACGTCATGCTTCCGCAGCCCTATAGGGAAAAAGGATGGAGAGAAGGGTTAGAAAGAAAGAGGGAAAGAAAGGGTTTCAGAGACAGAAAGAGTTAGAGAGAGAAAAGCACACAGGGGGAGAAAGAGAGGTGATGGAGAGTGAGACAGAGTAGTAGTGCGGGGGAGTTTGGAGATGCAAGAGAAACCGCCTCGTCAGCTTTTGCCTGATCTTTAAAACATGAAGCTCTAATTATACGATAGGGAAATGGCTAGTGGATGGAAGGAAGTAATACTTCATACCTCCACTGAATTACAAAAAAGAAAGTAAAACCATAAAAGTGGGTATAAAGAAAGTGAAGACATCAATTTGGGATTCATTAGCCTTTTTTTAAATCCAGTCATCACTCCATTACTTTTACAGTTTTGCCCACTTAAAGGACCAATTTATTTTCTATATTAATTAGTGCAATACACCATTGGCATGCATCGAAGTGTGAACGTATCTTTCTCTAGAGAGCAATCGGCTCCATTGTGCTTTCTATGTTCCCAGTGAATCAATGTCTTTTCGAGGCTGACAAGCTCCTGTTAACATTATCTACAGTGCCCTTATCAGCCGCACAGAGAGACAGAGCGAAAAACGATCAGAGAATAAAACAAAGAGGCTCAGTGGTGGAGGCTACGTAGAAATAGCATGTCTTCGCAAAGACATGAGGTAGGTAGGGGTCATGAGTCAAGGCCCAGTGAGATGGAATACAGTGGTGAGAGAAGACTTTATGAAGGCAATAAACTGCTTACTATGAGGACGGCTAGAAAACACAATAAGAGACAAAAGAGGTAAAGAAAAGCTAAACTGAAAGAGAGGGTACTCAGGTATAATAGTCAAAATATGAATCTGCTTTTATTGCTTAATTTCCCATTCCCATTTCCATAAGTAAATAAAAATATAGAGAATGCAGGACAGCTGTATTATCATTAAAAAAAAATTACCTTCCCACTCGTGCTTGATATGATCTTGCACATTGAGGTTCACAGTGACATCAGCTCGC
Organism: Centropyge bicolor; assembly: GCA_037975185.1. Lineage (NCBI taxonomy): Eukaryota > Metazoa > Chordata > Actinopteri > Pomacanthidae > Centropyge > Centropyge bicolor. The sequence continues at coordinate 1,452,008 of JBBMOC010000010.1, forward strand.
ACACGGGCGGGCCAGCTCTCTCCAATGTTGGGCTTGGCGACCTCTACGATGGAAAAAGAGGTAATGGTCTGAGCCATCCTGGCCCAGCCCCCGAACACCACTCCACCGTACTCTGATTGCCTGTGTAGAGGGACAGACAACAAAGAGTCAGACAAGCGCTGTGGGCTGTTGTCAAGATTGAAATCAGTTGGATTTAGGGCAGCACATGGCACCACTGCTTACTTATTTACTTTTGCAGGAACAACAAGCAAGTTGCTACACCACTTGACATAATGGGAGCACTTATTATGTTAAGCAATGGGTTTCCAAATGTGGTGTACCAAATGTCACAGTCTTTTAATAAAATATTATCCGTGTTCCATGCCACCATTTGAGAGGTAGACAGAGGATAAGAATCTTCATTCACTAAAGTAAAGAGACAAAGTGTGCTGTAGCTGAGTTAATGGTTGAAATTTGTTCTACTTAGGCAAAAAAGACACCAGAGATGCTTATCAGTGTGTGTGTGGAAATCTTATAACTCAGAGGCTGTAAGTTCTTCATGATATCAATTTTTACAATTTCATTTAGCAGGGGCTTTTATCGAAAGCAATGTACATCTGAGAGTAGATACAACACTCTTATGTTAACTTTTATTATTGCACATGAGCCTTTAACCACATCCTCTTGACAACTCACCCCAGTGCTTTACATCTTTGACTCTTGGTGACTTTATCTCAGGAAGGGCTTTTTATCTCATATTAACTGACAGTAATTATTTGAAATCTTTGGTGTTTAATGGGGAAGTATGGCTACGTGACCTTAACGGAAATTATTACATGTACAAACAATTTCAATTTTTAGACCAAAAAAAAAAAAACAATAAGAGATCCTGGATCAACTTTCTTGTAGCTTTATAAAACTGAGAACATCTCACCATGGTTTCATACGCCACACCACATCTTCTATGTCCTGTCTGATCTCATAGGTGGACTCTAGACGGAAGAGGTTAAAGTTCCTCAGCAGGTAGTCATGCAGAGTCAGGAACTGGAGATTCAGCTTGGGCAGTGCTAGACAGCCTGAGACGACAAACAAAAGAACAGACAGAGTGAATAATAATCTAAATGTGTGGGTCATTTACACATACAATTAGTCAATAAAAGGTCATAACATACTTTTTCTATACAGTTACAAAAAATGGCAGAAGTTGTGTGTAGCTCTCTTTGTAATCGCAACTGTTTAATTGTAGCTTCTTCTACAACAGACTACTGTTGCAGCCAAAGACTAAAATGTTTAAAGGGTGTTGCTTGAATGGTCAGTGGTTAGAGAGTTGTTAAAGGTGTCCTTGCCAACAAAAGAGGATTCCCCTAGAGAGAGGTGCCAGATGAGTACCCTCAGGATAAGGGATAACACAAGGTGTGGGCGTACACTTGTGAGCATGAGACGCTGGAATTAGCATGTGTGCTATAGCGCATGTTACCTCACACAGACGAACACAATCCCAAAACACACACCTTCGCCTGAGTAGTACTCGGTCGGGACGATGTTCTCATCCCAGATTATCTTCTCTGTTGGATAAAGGGGCATCTGGTTCAGTTGCTCAATCTGAGAGATTCTGCGTTCATGACGGGACACCTGTGTGTGCGCGCGTGGCCGACAGAGATCAAGAGAGGACAAAGACACAGACGGAGAGAAATTGGGTTAATGAACAAATGCCCCTCTGCCCCTTTGGCTCATTGTCTAGGATCTTTATCATCTCCCTTCCTAGAAGACAGACTGGGAATAAAGGAAGAAAAACATTTCCACAAAATCAGGTCACTCAGCAAATCTGTTACATCATACCCACGATAAACGTCTGGTTCAACTAAAGCCTTTTATCACTTGTCATCTTCAATGTAGTTCTGCTGCTTGACATCAGTTGGCCAATGTGTTTTAAAATGTGTGTGCTTAAAAATGAGCATAAAAGTAATGGCTACGTCAAGGGCTAAACATTTATGCCCATTTTAGAGGATCAAACCAGGACTTATGCCTAGAGGGATTGGTGACCATGTCCAGTCCACTAATTGATTATTTGACAAATCATTGTACCTATAACATCTTCATGTAGGTATTTGATTACAGAAGATCAACATTGTCAAACATTGTTGGTAAAGTGGGAGCCTCTAGTCTGGTGTGCAGGTGTCGTTCTATTTTATTGCATTAATCTTTGAACCCAGCACCTATCCTACTGAGAACATAATGATTTTGCTATTGTGGTTTTACTACATTAATTACATACTATGTCAAGGGGAATGATGTCTGCTTTAGAATACAAACCAGCTCATCTGTTCCAGCAGAGGAAGCAAACAGCTTTAACTAGGTTAACACTGGCACTGGTGTAGCAGCAGTGCCACCTCTTAAAAAGAATGGTTCCTCCTCCCTAAGCATATTCATGACTATGTTCTCTGCAGCAAGTATGATTGTGAGTTCTCGTCCTGCGGCTTCTTCCTATTAAACCCACACGGTCAGAGATGTTGGTTGTTGGGGGCAACCTCAGGCGCACACAAATGAGTCCCCTGACATTGTCTCCTGCAACAATCTAATCAGATAATTATGAAACAGCTCTTCTCCATCGCTTCTCGGAGAGGACCTGGGGAGGGTCTGAGTGGGTAATTATGAATAACCGCCGGACAACGTTGAAACGCCCACTTTGATGAAGAGCTCTACAGTACATGTGTGAGTGTGTGTTGGTGAGACTAGCGGGACAAGGGTCCAGTAGTTAACTGGAGGGGTTTTGAAAACGAAAACTGGGCGGGTGAGGGAAGGGGAACCAGGGAGCACAATCAAACCAGCACTAGCCTTTCAAGAGCTACTAGGAAAAAATAAATATATATTTTTTAAAAAGGCTCTCTATCTCATCAGCATTGTCTTCAATTCACCCTACGACACACAAATCCCCACATAAAGCAGTAATTAGATTAGAAGGCAAATTCAAGAGGGACTGCAGTGAAGAGGGAATACTATATGTATTCCAAGGTCAAGAGCTTAAATTAATGACTTTAAAATGAGAAACACAAAACCTATTACGCTGTAGCGCTGACTGGCCAGTTATTGTTCTGGAAAATATCACTAACATTGTTAGTGGAGGTGCACCAATACCAATTATACAACTTTTTCACAGCCCGTTGACAAGCACACAGAGCCTGAAGTATTACTTTGTTCCCTCATACAACTAAACAATTTCCATTGAATCAATTCAAATGTTTCAGACATTAAATACTGTTTGGGTTGTATACTATTAGGATCATATTTAGCAGAAAATGGGTCCTAGTTTATAAGAGTGAGCCAAAAAGTCTGGATTCCAATAAGCTTGCTCAAGCTTAGGGCCATAAGTCACTGGTACCAGTCTGCATTGCCATCCAAGATTATACTGTAGCTGATAAAACTGAGCATTGTTTATCATGTATTAAATCCCACTGTTACACCTCAGATCTGCATGATATGAAAGAAATTTACAGGGTATTTACTTGACAGTTCTAAAACAAATGCCAGCATGGACATTCTCATAAAAGCCACGACTGCACTTACCAGCAGCTCAAGGAGAAACTCCTTGTCATAGGTGGTGTCTTGCCCTTCAGGCAGCTCTGGCAGCAGACACAGATACGAGGCCACCTGGTGGAGCATATTGGGACTACGGAGAAAAAGGAGATAAACAAGTGGTTGGTCAGCTAGAAAATACATTTACAAATACACATTTAGCTGATACCCTTATCCACAGGAGGGATCACAATAAGCAGATAATACAGTAACTAACTGTGCTTCTAAGAGAATTATTTGGTAATTTGGTGAAGATTAAGATTACAACAGGGACATTCTGATGACTATTCATATTACAATGATTTAAAAATACATTCAGACCATACAGTGCGGGAATCATTAGCAGACAGTTTTTTCATTAAACATATTTCCCATGCAACTATTCACATAAAATTTAGAAAGAATCTGTAACATTCAATCCATAAAAAAGTTATGTACAATAAAGTGGATTGACACAAAAAAAGAACCGAACGCAGTAAGAACTGCTGGTTCCACTAATTACTGCTCCTACCTGTGCTATGTCGACAGGTTGAATACTTATGCCCCCACTATATATTACTTTGATGCATCATATATATATAAAGAAATCATGTGTGGGGTCAGCCTCTTTTTTTGGGACAATACCTTTTTTTCCGAGGAAGATTTTTCAAATGCCAACCGTGACACCACTATATGTGTGAAGATACACAACCTTATCAAATCCTTTGTGCCTGTTAGCACTGCAGCACAAAGCAATACTTGTGTTTGCTTTGACGCTGCACTCCTGCCCTGTCAGCATGTGTGTGTTAAGGGGCCGGGGCGCACTGATGCGACAGGATTATGAAAATCAAAGCCCATCTCCGTCTCGGAAAGCTGAGGCATGGCTCTCTGCATACAGACCTGTTTTAATCAGGCTGACACCCTGTGACAAAGGCAGGGTCTGGTACACAACGAAGGACAGGGCCTGGACACACTGTGACAGCTCTTGACAGCCACACGTGGCACCGAGCGACTGTATCCGTGTACGTGCATGAATTCTGCTACTTGCGATGCCGCGCTTGGGCAGTGGGGTGGCAATTCTGCCAATGCTGCAGTCTGGTGGCTCAGTGGATGACCTGGCATAGGTCGTGTGGGCATTCCTTCCCTTAGCAACAAAATAACAGCAGCACAACAAGTCACTCTGAGTAATGGAGATGACTGGGCCAGGTCATGACTGACAGCTGAGCTAATGGCAGGGTAAGGTAAGGATGTGGACATAATGGAAAGTGGTCTACAGTGAGTTTACTCTGTAAAATGAAGGCTGTTTTGACCCTTCTTCACGTGTTGGATAAGTCAATAAACAGCAGCTTTGTGAAGCTAATGTGCTGTTTCATCACCTCAGGAAAAAGCAAATGACCAAAGAAATTACCTGGTCAGCTAAGGGCACTTTCATTCAGCTGGACAGACACTTGTGTACACACAACCACAACACAAGACAACATCACAAGCCCAACAAGCCTTTGTTTGTTTTACTTAAAAAAGAAGAAAAAATATGACAAATGGCTTCAACCAGAATTCAGTGAGAAGTGGAATCGATAAAAACCACTTCATATGACAGGCCCATTAATTAATAACACCAATTATTTTGGCATTTCCAGTAGTGATGACTCCCTTCAATTTTTGCAAGCATTTCAACTAATGCATACTCTCTGATCATGTAGTCAATACATATTTGGCCTGAAATGACACTCAGCACGTTTTATGTAACTGAAAGACGTGTCTGTGTGTGTATGTGAGAGAATGGGTGTGTACATGTGTGGGCAGGCTATGCAATAATGCTGCGTTTGTGTGTTTGGGGGACTTAGCGGATAAATTCAGAGCGGCGGGTGACTGGGAGCTTAGCCTGTGGGTAGTGCAGCTGGAATAAACTGGCATTAGCGTGAGTTGTTTGGATGAAAAGTGCCTCGTTAAATCTGATTGGCATATTTGGAGTTACCCAGGAGCTGCTTTGGTGACAGTTGTGGAGCAGGGAACAATGCAGTTCCTGCTATATTCAAAACCCTAATTCTGGGAAAAGGAGCAGAGCTTCTAGAAATACATGAAATGGTTCAGCTAAGTCTTTACCTGATTCAGCTCAGCTCGGCTCATAACCCTCTGCCTGACTCAAAGAAACTTAGTGTGGGTTTTAAGCATTTATAATCCACTACGGAAGTTAAAAAGAGGTGATGGATATACAAACATTGACGGCAAAGGAAATTCATGTTGTTCCAACATGGCACCTCAGAGCAATCATGATAAATAAAGACACCACATGCTGTACAAACAAATAAGTAATCAGTTACTTATTGTGAGTGTGCTGTAGAGCAAAAACATGATGATTTAGAGACCTTCTAAAAGCTTGAGTCAGTCACTTAGAAATTTCATTAAGATATCAAATGCCAAGAAAGGTTAGAAACCCTGAAGTAATTACAAATTACCAATAAATCACTGTCTTTTCTCTCCTTTCCACGCATGTGTACAAGAAAAAAAAAACCCACACACAGGCCAGTTTATCAAAGTGAGGGTGCTTTTTGGCTCTTTGGCAAGCTAATATGATCTGACAAACACAGCTGTTCAAAGAGTTTATTCTCAAGCCACTGCAAATCGATTAAATTAATGAGGCGTGGCGCTCTCTCTGGCTGGTACCAGCTGCCTGTTCAAGGGCTCACTGGCTGCCGTTTAGCAGGGAAGTCAGGCAGCAACGGTGGTGCTGATGCTACACTGCAGCGGAGGACCGAGACAGGTTGACTGCATGTGTGCCTGGACTTTAACTGAAGCTTGTATGTTTTGGTGGTCAGAAGAACCTCAATGAAATTAGCAGATCTGTACATCTGCTGATGAATTTCTGGAGGGTTTGCAACTAACAGGACTTTGATAAATTGTGATATGTTCTCATAAGGGCATAAAGCAAGTAAAGTACTAGTACATGATGCAAAATGGTAAAAAGCAAACAGAGTGAGTCACCTTTAGGTAGATATGCAGTACATTTACACATCAGGAAGCAGTTCTGTTCTCTAAAACAACACTCAACAGGATTGTAATATTAACAGTTCACTGTGATTGTCCAATCATGCACGTCCTCCCACCACATCCCTCCATCTGTGCACTGACAAGCAGCAAGTGCATTTGTTCGCTGCTCATGATTCATTCTGAATGTCCTGATTTACCTGAGATGCCCAAACTGTTTGGTCAAGGATTCTCGAGTGTCCACTGCTGCTACGTTGGACAGAGCAAAGTCTTGCAACTCTGGGAAATGAGCAAAAGCTGCCCTCTGCAAAACAGAAAGCAAAGAGCAAAACACTGTGATTAGACTGACTGATGTTCAAATACACATGAACGCAGTTAAATATATATAACTCATCATTGCATGAACTACATTTTCTTAACCAGGACAAATTATTAAAAAATAAAATAAATAAAAAGAAAATCCTTAAATTTATTATGAACTATTTACTATGAAAATCAGATTTGGTAGCTGGCACTATTATTCATGTTGCACTCCCAACACACTTTTAGTACAAATACACAATAAGACCCAAATGAAGATGACCCAGTGAAAAACAACAGTAGAACCAAAGCTGGCAGGTCAAAGAACGTAACAAAGATATGCCACTGCACATTTGCCTGTCCATCTTTGTGCATGGTCTTTACCTGCAGGGAGGTGATTTTATCATAGTGAAGAGTGGTCATCTCTTTCCCTGTTAGGGCATTTCCTGTTTGGTCATTGATCTCAAAACCAGTGTAGAACTTCAGCATGTCCAGCAACTACAGAGACGAGACAACAACATAAGTGAGTTTTTATCTCAGTGTGCATGAATACTATCACTTCAAGTGTGCGTGCATATGTGTCATACCTGGCAGAAGAGGTGTCCTTCCTTCTCCCTCTGGGTAAGGCTGGACAGGTGGCAGCTGACCACCAGGTGAGAGTCATCCAACACGGTGTTGAACCAACGTCTGGTGGGCAGCAGCGCCTGGAAACACAGGGCATCATGTTTACAGCACTGGACTACAAGTTTACCATTGTGGCTAAAATAAATAACCTTCTCACACTCACTGTATATAACTGGAATGTATTTGGGAAAAAAACAAAAAATGTAGAGGGAAATTCTATTTCAGTGGACGAGACCAAAATAACTCAACAACAACTCGACAACACAAGTATGATGCCTCTCCATGACAGAAAAACAAATGAGGTATTGTATGAACAGACACCTCTTACGGGTCAAAAGAATCAATTGGCTTAACAACAATCACATTTCCCAGCATCTGGACCATCATTATCCATACATCGTATTGATCTGTGGTCTTTTCTTGTCTTGAGGTTATTTCGAAACATATGATAGAGCAGTGAACAATAAGGCAAACTGACAATACAAGGCAAAGAAGACAGGGGGGAAAAAACAGTCTCAGCTACTTCTATAGCCATTATTTATTTCCATGTTTCAGCATGTGCACATGACATGAAGACAAGTACAGAGGAAACCTGTCAAAATGAGATAAGAGAGCTGCTTTGGTAGGAATATAAGAAAGAAATACTGATCATGTTGATGAGCTGACAGTCTGAGTGGGAGAGTGACAATGCCCGCAGAACAAAAGACAAGTTCCACCTATCATATTATAAAGGCTGAAAAAGAAGAACTGCCCAGAAAAAAAGGCATTGTGAAATAGAATATGAAATTGAATACTTTAATTGTAAAACCCCAACAAAACAAAATATCTATTATTTTATTCATTGAAAACAGCTCTTCAAAGGCAGCAGGTGCAGCAAGTGATACCTAAACACTGGGAGAAGAGATACCTTTATATCCAACAGCCATCTTTGATCTCAACACAGTCCTGACAGCCGGCATGAAACAGGCATGAAAACGGGGATCTGCATTAATTTTCAGGTAGTCATCAGAGAGGGGAAGTATGGATTTCAAGCAACTGAGGCTTTGTAAAAGGATAGCGCTGAAGGACAGAAGATGTCTCTAGAGGCCGTCAGCTGGCCGGCCAATAGCCACTGCCAGGAACAGCAAGGCCGGCCTGTCAGCAGGCAGCCAGATGAAATCTATTGAGCTCGCTCGCTCGTAACAGGAGATCTGCACATGCTGCAGGAGCAACAATCTTATGTGACATTATGTCTTCACTCCAGACAGACAACCTCATTGGCAAGGTTGCCTCCCTGAAAATCTATCTCATTCTATTTTTCCGATGAAATCTTTTAAATGAACTAATACGATAGTTCAAAAGATTCCTCTGTAATTGAGATGGCGGAAAATGCACTGTGAATTCCCACATAGAAAATATTCCACGGCATGACAAATCCAGCAACTGAAACTACTGTGGTTTAGGAGCAGATATTTAAACTAAAATATAATAAAAAATAAATAAATTAAAAAAATAAAACTCTTTAGACCAATGTAGTAACTCAACTTTCACCAACATTGCTAATCTAAATGCCCACTAGGATTGTTTCTACATCAGAGCAGAGCTGCACATCTGCCAATATTAGCAAGTTCAAAACAAGTAGACAAGACAAATAGTACAATCAGATTTACATTCAGATTGTTGAATTATTGGTTAGTGTTTTCAAACTACTCTGATATGACCTCTGCTACAGTGTATTTCATCTACAAAACATTTATCTCAAATTTGCAGGTAAAACACAGCAGATAAATTAGGAATCAAGGGTCAGACAGTGGAAAATTCAAAATGGGATTTTGTTCATTTTAAAAATGGATAATTATAGAAAGGAAAGATTTTTTTCACAGTTGTTCCTTCAAACACTGGGATTACTCCAGAAGGGAATTGGGTGTCAGGTCACAACCCTTATGTCCAGCAGACACTGCACATTACTCTACACCTTATACCAGATGTCAAAAGCCGTCAGGCTGAAAATAACCTTTCCCATACTCTAATCAAAGACTACTGTTTCAAATACTGCACAGCCTAGCAGACAGCAATGACAGAGACGCATTGAGTGGAGCTGCGACTCAACATTTATCCACTGTCCGTTGACCTGACTTAGCTATAAACGTGAAGGACAAAGGGCAAGTGAGCTCGGCAGAAATGGATGTCTACACCGCTTCCTTCATCAGGATACCATGATTAAGCAAATACACAGTAGCCCTACACTCTTCTAGTGTACATACACAGTGGAAGTGAGTGTCTGAGTAGTCTGTATCACGATTGAGCACATCATCTTGCACTATAAATTTCAAATAAAATAATCTAGGTAGTAAAAATGGGAAATGATGTGTCTTACCTCCAAATCAATCATGAGTTCAATGAATCTCTCGCAGTAATGTACTTTGTCCATGGATACAGGCCCTTAGGAAAAGGAAGGAGGAAATCACAGAAGTTAGCACTTCACTTCAGATCAGGGCACGCATGTTGTCAGTGACAAACGCAATCTGACAGACGAGCAGACATGACTACGTGAACATACAAGGCCAAAGAAAGACAGGGAAGAAGTAGCAGTGGAGGTTGTGTAGTTATCACCAAGGATATGAGGACAGCAAACGCATGTGGACAACACCGAGGTGCCATGCTGAGTGTGTGAGCCTCACTATGAGATACTGCATTGCCAGCACAGTAGCATGCTGGGGCCTCAGCCCTCATTAAGCATGTCGGTGTGTATGCGTGTGCGCGCGCACCTCAAGTTGAGGCATGCAGCAAGCATTACAGTGATGTGGATCCTGCTGGGCTTTAGAGCGTTATCTACTCTGTCAGGTTTGAATTCTACCTAAACACACAAATGCACATGTTCTGTTTTTAGCATTCAGGTGGGGGGCCTCTGTGTCGGCCAGCATTACAACATAGTAGTCAGTGCCGGTGGCTGTATGGCAGCTGGAGCACATGCTCCTTCGGCGGCTGCACGACTCAGAAAGAAAGGAGGGAATAGTGCAACTGAAATAGTGATGAAAAAAAGGTAATATTGTGTTTCATACTTGCTATATGGCCCTAGACTGAAGATATGTGCTCTCTGACACTGTGCAAGCTCTAGAAAAGCCTGAGAATATTAATCATGCTGGGAAAGGTAGAGAGAGCACACGCAAAGACCGGCTTTGGGACCAAAGTCAGCGGGAGAGTCACCCGGATCATTAATTTTAGTCAATATTTGGAGGTAGAAATCCACATCAGGGATGCACCTTTTGTTTATTAACACAGGACCAATATTTGACGGTCATTCTTCTTGCTGAACGAATTCCAGGTGAAGCATTTGTACACATCAACAGTATGAAATCCCATGGGAAATAAGCTTATTTTCTCCTGTTTACCTGATGGTGGAATTGACATGAGAACTCCAAGAAACTTTTTAATGAGAGCTGAGAGGAAGATTCTCTCTTTTTTTGCCCTGGGGAAGACACAAAGAAAGCAAATCAGAAAGAGTTTAGGAACTCAAAAGATACAAAAAATAACTTGCAAGTCTGTACAGATATGAACGTGCAAGCAAAAAAAAAAAAAAATTATATTACTGCTCCGCTTCTTCAGCATCCATCTTATCAAATTTCTTCTTGATTAGATTCCAGAACTTCTGCATCTTTGGAACTTTCTTAAGCTCGCGCTGGAGTCTGGACTGCAAACATGACAGAAATAAAAGTAAGCATTCAATTTTAATTCAGGATCAGTATCGTAGCAAGGAGATTGTTCTTTCCTATGAAATTATTAAACAACGTCATTACTTGGCATGTGCCAATAACCACCAGAAAAACTTAATAAGGGAAACAGGTTGACATCTTACTGGTAGGAGGCACATCCACATAGGCAGAGAGATGAGCTGCTGCACCTGCTCTCTGATCAAATCTACCTCCTGTGTGGGAGGCGCAGAGAGAGAGAGAGACAGAGAGAGAGAGAGAGAGAGTTGTCAGAATGTACTGTGTATGACAGATTTTTATTACACATCAGCTGATAATAAAAGTCTGCAACTAAAATATTTAGAGGCCTTTATAGGATACAATCAAAGTGCAGCAGGCTATCACAGCAGATTTTTAAAGTGAGACATCTGCAGTGCTTCCCTGTGGTTTAATGCGGCTGTAAGGGATACAGATGGGTGTGAGCTGACCCAAGCTGTACAGCCTAATCTATTACTGCCACCTAGTGGACATTACAAACAACTGCATTAATATCCATATTTATCTTGGGCAACAAGGCATTTTGGCTTTTCTTACATTAATGAGTAAAAAGCTGTTCTAAATCTGTTTAATGCAAAACTCTGATTATTCAAGTTTTCATGCAACTTCCTTGATATCATATTTGATAGCACGGTTGACATTGATTTTCCTTACATCTTTTAGTTTGCACAAAACAGGCAACAAAGCAAACAAACATCTTCATTGACCCAACAAGCAGCAGCATAACTCTCATAATATTCCAAAATTTAAATATGAATATTAGCATAGTGGTACACACCAGACTGTTGAAGCAGTGGTCCAGAAAGACCAGGAGGACAGTTTGTTCCTTCAGAGTGAGGCCAGCCTCATCACCTGCCAATACAGCTTCCATCACACATTTGAAGAAGAATGGGAAATGGCTGGGCTCCTTCTTGAACACCTGAGACAAGTAAAAAAATGGTGTTGCAGAAATCCATTAATTTGAAAGGTAACTGTAGAGGTGATAAATGTACAGTCTTAAAGTAACCTTTGTTACTTCCAGACCTTAACTCTAGTCTAAACTTGGATGAGGAGCTGCATTTCTTACCTCCCAAGCTGGGACATTCTCTCTGAACTTCTCATTGACAATGCAACAAATTGACATGAGGTAGGCGTTGCTGGACACCTCTGGGGTGTAATTCACCCACAGGTAGTTCTCAAGGTATTGGCTGAAAGATGAGAACATCATGTATGAATATTTATCCATTTATTCACTGACTGCTTAATAAAAAAGAGTGAATAAAAAGAGGTGAAATATCCCACCTGAACTCAAGCAGCATAATTTTTCTGATTGCAAATCTGAAAACATACAGGAAAAGACAACAGAGCAAAATATATAAGTATAACATGTGTTCATTGGATTGCAGTTAAAATCAAAGATGCTCTATATTTACTTACTTGGACTTGAGGATTTCTTTTTCATAAACATCTTCCATCACCTAAACAAACAGCACATTGACAGGAAAAAGAAGCCGTTTACACATATTTATTATTCTATTGTATTCAACTAAATGATGAAAATACATTGTGACTAGAAATAACATACACATAACAGTATAATAAATACAACATAGAGACCATGTGTTGGTAAACATATTGTAAAGATGGTTCCACTACAAAAAATATAGATACCTCTAACACATATAACTCACCTTAGGGTCAAAGGGTAGTTTATTTTTTGCATGAGGAGCCCAATATTTATTAGCCAACTGAAAAAAGAAAAAAGAAATAGTAGTAAACCTGGCAGAATGCACAAACAAACGCTCACAAAGCAACACAGAAGTTGGTACAAATTATGCTTTACAGGGCAGTGTATGGGTGGAAAACCCAACGGTTTAACAAGTTTTATATCTAGGTCGTTTCCCTTCTTTACAAAATAGCAAAATATCTAGAGGAATTCTCCAACCTCAACTCAAGCAAATCCCTTGCTTGTGTTGTATCTACTCTCAGATGTTTGTTGCTTTGGATAAAAGCGTTTGCTAAATGAAATTGTGGAACTGTAGAATATTATTTGACCCACAGCACAATCCCTCAAGTGCTCAGTCACAGGTACACTCCTCCCATTAACTCCCATCTGCCCAAGCCCACACATGGGTACTTTGTTTGTAGTAGAAAAACACAGGATACAATACATTAATCTTCCATAAGATTCAGGATCACTAAACAAACTTATTAGATTGCAAATGCATGAATTGTATTGTAGGTGAGGAGACAACATGTCTAGTGCAACATGTCCCTGTTTACCTGTGTTACATATTCTGCATTGATCTGAGACACAGAAGGCGCTGCAGCCTTTTTAGCGGGGGTTTCTTTCTCCGTGGTGGCCATCTCAAACAGCTACAATCAAGACTGTAGGATACAGAGTAAAAATAAAATACTGTATGAAAACAACCATAGCTAACCATTAACACAAACAGGATTTAAATTGAGCTATTTGTACTGAGCTCATTCCTGAAAATATGGGACGATCATTGCCAAGAACAGTGCTGAGAAAGTTAGCTAGCTAGGTTGGAAACTTGAACAGGCTGATTAAATTAGTGAAGTTTGAGCAGTTATAAACAGTATAATTACTCAAATACCTGCCAGATATTTTAATTAACATCATATCGATGCTATAAGTTTCTATTATTTTCAAAACGTCGACGTAAAAAAAAACGTAAACGTATGTAAAATGAATGTTAGCTGTTTCACAACATAAGGTGATGAGCTAAGCTAATCAGTGGCATTTAACAGTTAGAAGCTAACTCAGAAATTATTTTCAAAATAACATTACTGTTATTTCCATGGTGTATGAAAAATATATGAAGAAGTAAGATAACGAACCTTTAAGTTTATTCCAGCATGAGTGTAAGTGCCGCTGTTACGCATGTACACAACCAAAACGCGCTGTATGCGACTGACTTCCTGAATGGGTACGTCCCTAAAAGCGTCCCCTGGAACAAAAGCATGTGCTCCGTTCCTACTAAGGAAGGTTTAATGTTTCTCAAAAACAAGTTAAATAAATCCTGACTAAAGTGCAATATGTATTGTGGAGAAATGTTCACATCAATTAAATGTACAGCCTGGACACATTTGACAAGACACACGATGAAAAAACACATGAAACAGGTTTAATTTATGAAATGCTGAAAATTTTAAAACATATATTTATTATATATCTATTACATACTTTACCTACATACAGAATACACAACACAGTAATGAAAAAAATATAATCATCACAAACACCATTTAACACATACATACATATAAATAGTCTAGTAACATTTTCATATCAGTGAGTCAGTCTGTGTGTTCTGAGATGTGAGGACTGTGTGAATGTTTTGTCACAAACGTCACACCTGAACGGCCTCTGACCCGTGTGGATGAGATAATGCCTTTTAAGTTTAGAGGGAGACACAAAATATTTGAGGCAAATGTTACAACAATTCTTCTTGGTGATTTTCGGTTGAACTTGAGTCGAACAAATATGTTGCTTTAGATCACTTTTGCTCTTAAAACTTGCAGTGCACTTTCCACATTCAAACACAATAGGTGGCTCATACCAATAATCATCTGGCTTCATTTGATTCTCCATCACAGAACACACAAGTTCATCACTGAGCAGCTTAGTGCTATGTGAAATAACTCCTTCAGGCTGACATGGTGCTTCTACATTATGTGCTTTGCCCTCAAACTGATGTGACAAAGGTGGAGCTGCCATGTTTTGATTTTGGACAAGCTTATTTATTTCAAACGCGAGCTCAGAGGGAAAAGAAGAACTATAATGATCTGTAGCCTGATTACAGTTTTCTCTCTGCTCAGATTCATTACTCTTCTCTTGTAAGCCTACTTCTGGCACTGCCAGCCATTCAGTGTCTATCACCTCTGAGCAATGAGATAAATCTCCACCAGTGAGAGAGTACTGACCACTGGTATAATGTGACTCCGGCTGCTCTCTTGTTGTTTCGACATTAAAATCTGCACAATGAAAAATGCTTTCAGTGCATTTATCCTGGAGATGGTTGGTATTTATTGTTTCTCCGTGATTATGTGAGATCATGTTATTCTGTCTGCAACCGTGCTCATGAATTTTAAGATGGCCGCGCTGTGTGAAGGTTTTGCAGCACAGAGTGCATTTGTATGGCCTTATCCCAGAGTGAGTGAGCAAGTGCCTTGAGAGCTTATATGGAAAGAGAAAGGTCTTAAAGCATATTCGACATATGTGAAGTGTCCTTTTTTTACAAGTTACCTTACTTTTAGAGTTTGTCTTACAGAGACTGTTCGCTTTTGTGGTGGATATTTCACGGCTGGTGCAGAGCAGCTCACTCACTCCGTTACAATCAGCACCATCAGAATGTGAAAGTGCGGCATCTGTGTTCGCAGATGTTTTCTGTGGTGGGACACAAACACTGATCCTTGGTGAAAGCTGCTGTTGACTATTTGCTTTCAGCGTTCTGATGTTCTTACAGTGACTTCTTTCATGGGTTTTCAGATGTGGAGCTTGCCTGAATGCTTTCCCACACATGAGACACCGAAATGGTTTCAGGCCTGTGTGCACCATCTCATGCCTTTGTAATTTAGAGGCGCTCGGAAAACATTTTAAACACTGGAAGCACTTGTGTGGTACATTGCCTGGATTTTGCTTTGATTTAGCAAGATGTGTCCTTTTCACAGTCACTTTAGAAACCTTTCTCAAGTGCATGACCTCACTTTTCTTGGAGATATGTGGCAACAATTTCTTGTCCAATTCTCTAGATGGGGCCTGATCAAAGTGCTTCACAGAGACATCGCTACCGCTGCGTGTCTCAAAGTCCCTCTTGCGTATCAACATTTCCTGGATTGGGACGTCTGTTGCAGTCCTTGTGATGAGGCCACCTATGCAAGAAGGCGGCCGATTGATATACAGTGATCGCTGTTTGTGGTATCTAGACCACAAGTGTGTCCGACAATGTACCTTCAAGTGTGTTTTCTGACGAAAGCTCTTTCCACACGTCTCACAGCCAAAGGGCCTTTGTCCAGTATGAGTCATCATGTGCCTTTGAAGCTTCGACAGAGATGGGAAAGATTTGAAACATGTATGGCACTGACGTAAAGTGTTAATTCTCTGCTGCTTGCTGGTGGCGTGGTACGTTTTTCTCCGCTGTTCCGCTGATGTAATGATCTCAGAATCCCGAGGAAGAGAGTCACCGCGATCACTGCAATTTACACTCAGTCCTGGTTTACTGGTGATGTTCACGTCAATGTGATCAGAACGACTGAGTTCAGGTAAATGTTTCATTGCCTGAAAATCACACATTTTCACATTGCTGTTGTTTTGCACTGTGGTAGAACTTCCCAATTCATTTTTGTTCCTATGAATTTTGTGATGACGTATTAAATTAACTTGCAAACGAAATGATCTGTTGCAGATCACACACCGGAATGGTTTCAAGTCTTTATGTGTTAAGTATTGATGCTCTGGTTCACCTGACTTAAGAGAAATGCTCTGACACTGGCTGCGTATATTTAATGGTTGCTCTGGTTTTACGACTGCATCAGACTCAATTTCTGTCTCATTCAGGTCCTGCACAGCATTTACACTTATTTTACACTGAAGCTCCAGCTCCACCGAGGAATTCACAGGAGTGCAATGTTTGATGGGTCGTTGATGAAGTAATGACTGAGGCTGCAGAGCTAAAGTTTGCCTGTCATCACAAAACCTCTGTCTTTTCCTTTCAAGTGAACATTTACTTGCTGTGCTTAAATGGGATTTCAAGTGTACCTTCTGTCTGAACGTTTTCCAGCAGGTTACACATGAGTAGGGTTTCTGCCCCGTGTGAATGAGAAAATGCCGTTGTAGTTTGGACGGTGAACAGAAGGTTTTGAGACATTTAGGACACTTGTGTTGCAGAGTCATTTTGCTTGTGCTGGAGTTTGGTTCCTCTGATTGCAAGTGCACCTTTGAATGGGCCTTTTTAGAAAAAAATTGGCTGGACTCTCTGCTCCTCTCAAATTGTTTTGGTTTGTTATGAGTTGATGAGTGAATCCAAAGCTGAAGGGATGAAGTAAATGACTTCAGGCAGACTTTGCAGGTGTATCCACTGTAGGTATTTCGTACAGATGTGTCTACATTTGCTGAATCAACTTGCTCCTGAGGTAATAGATCCATAACATCTGAGTTACTGTTCCGAGTCACTGGACCATGATTTACACATGGCACTTTTTTTGGTGGATTTTCAATCTCAGTAGAAGAAAGTGCATTTTTGTGAGTCACAACTTCCCATATCCTCTCTGAAGTGTAATTACAAGTGTTAATCTCTGGAGCTGGTTTCTCACAACTTGGCTGTCGGTTGTGAGTCGAAATGTCATCTGGGAGACGGTCTGGTGGGAGCCTTGAATGATGCACTTTCTGCAAGTGTGTTTTTAAGTGCTCAGACTGTGTAAAGGCTTTTCCACAGATTGTGCAGATGAAGGGCTTCTGGCCAGTGTGGACGACATAGTGTCTCTGAAGTTTGTATGGCGAAGGGAAAGATTTTGGGCAAACAGGGCATTGATGCATTTTCAAATTGCCACCTGAGTGATTTCCTTCTCCTCAGTTGATGATCCTCTCAGTGGACCTGGAGCAAAACAGATGGTTTTAAAACTTAACACCAACATAGACAACAGGAAACAGGTGATTTGTTTAACCTAACTTCGCTGTTATTACCATTCAAATAATGTGTTATTATGTATAACATGTATGGTATTAGAATATAATCGATTCAATAACAGTCATTTCCATTCATCTCATTGACATTATAACTGTTAATGTAACGTTTTTGCTAACAGCACAGAAATGTGACAAAGGCGTTAACAAAATAACCACAATTAGCAACAACTGACAAAACAACCCTCACTTTTCCGGAGTATGAGTAAAAAAATACTTACTATGCACATTTGAAGTCCTATTATAACTAAAGTCTTCATCATAAGCAGTCAAAATTTTGCTTTTTGTTAGCTTTCATGCTAACGACGCGACAATCTCTGACGTCACCGTGAGGACAAACGCGTACATCTCTCAAAATGTTCGGAGGGAAACAAAGGTGCCTTTCCGGGTTCCGATATATGAGAAGTAACGGTTGTTTTGTAAAAGAAATATTTTATTCTTGCAACCAACGACAAGAAAAAAGCTATTTACATTTTCATTTGTTGATGGCAACAGACTCAACACAAAGGTTGAATAAATAAGCAAACTTTGATTTTGTGTGTAGTGTTGTCCAAAATATTTTACAAGATTTGTCAGAATTTGTTCACAAGACCCACAAAAGTTAGTAACATATGTCAAACCTTACTCCGCTGCCCGTCACAAAAATTGGTGACTGTGTTGCAATAATATTTCTGTTAAAAACAACATTTCAAACACTTTCTGTTCTACCTATTGCAATGCCCAATGCTCTGACCGACTACAGCCTTAAACACGAAAAGTCATCAGATAGTATTCACTACACAGCATTATAATGAAATCACATTAGATTTTCATGTTCAAGTTGATAACTCAAACCCTTTCCCTTTTATTAATTAGGAAAAGATGTATAGCCTGTTGTCACATTCATGTCTCAAGTGATTTTTATCAAAGACCATACGTTACACCATTGTATCACTGTTAGAATAAAATACAACATAAAGTGTATGTAGTATAATAAGTAGATTAACTATACATAGAATGTACTTTATGTTCAAATGGCTGCAAAAGTGAACGTAATATCACCAGGTGTTGTAACAGCAGACAGGTGGGTTTACACACCACCTGCCCTGTTAACTGTGGTTTTCTCTGTTTATGGCCTTGTTCAGACAGAGTACTTTATTAATCCCATTTGGAGGTTCCCTCCGGGAAATTGACTCCTCATTTACTATTTGTTCATTTTGCTCCTCAAGCTTTATTAATTCTGTAAATGTAAAAACAATTATGAACTACGGGTCAAAGAGTTTGCTCTTCTCTGCTGTGCTGAGCATCTTGTTTGGTGTTGTCAATTTACTGTAAGAAACATTGCCTCAGTGTTTTGGCAAGTTTGAAAAATATGACAATGTTACATTGTGCAGAAATCCTACAGTACTTTTCATGGGTAACTGAGAGATGACAATTTAATTCCATTTCATGTTGTGTCTTGTGATTTAGGTTTTTAGTCTGGTGTTTGGTCTGTCAACTTAGTTTAGTCTGGCAGGACCCAGGCACGGCAACCACAGGTTTCAAACGCTGTTGGATGTATTTCTTCTTTAATGGGTTCAGCCTCAGTGTTTGTTGATATTTATTTTCTTGCAATGTGAACGTGAGAATCAAATGCATTGACAGATGTGGGCGGGTTTTCTACTTTGGCTTTCAAGCATGCTGAAGAGTCCAGGACAGCCCTTTCAAACACAGGTATATGGAACATTGTTGATAGTCCTAGTACACTGCAGTACATGTAGTAGCACCATTGTTAATGTTATTAGTCACACCTCTGCTTTCATCCGCTATGACAAGATTTAGTCTCATGTAAAAATTTGAATTGAACCAAGTTCTGCTCAATTTTCATGTAAGCAACAGGCATCTAATAAGAAACAACTTTCTGTTCACACAAAAGGCTCAAGTCATTGCATCACACAGACAGTGGAGGAAAGATATAAAGTGCATAGCAAAATACCAAATCAACTGAATTATTTGAAAATCAGGAATATATTTTAAAAAGCACACGAGGTGTACAGATCTCCCCATTCATTCAAAATACCCCCAAAAATAAAAATGGTGAAACTGTCAACAGATAATAAATAGAGATAGACAATAGAGATAAATTAAAAAAAAAATTCTAATTCTAATGCATCTTGGCTTTTAAATGTATAAATTATGGCAATCAGTCTTTTAGTTTAAATCATGTACAAATGGAATTATAAGCGTTAATGGCCTTTAAGTTGCATTGTCTATGTTGAGCACAAGAGGGCAGCAGACACCACTCAATAGCATGTGACTGCTTGCCAGTTCAGCAGATAAGACAAGTTTCATGAAGTGAGTGCTGTGACCATAAAGACATGCTTTCACAATAGTTCGGTGGAAGAAAACAATAGATTATGAAACAGAAAGGATTCAAACATGAAAACAAACAAAACCGCAGTCACTGAGGCAAACAGACCACAATGTCAGGAGTTGTCTCGTGCAGCGAGGCTGCTCCTGAGCCGGGCTCCCCTACTGTAGCCCGCTGCTATGGGGAAAGAAAGTCACACACATCAGCCTGGTTAGCCCGGAGGAAGAAACACACAGTTAAAGTCCATGTGCAAGGCCACAATGACAAGGGCCGCAGGCTGGTACACTGCGCACAAAGGACAATGTTCGCCACAGCAGACAGTTTGTTTGCAGAGTGGTTGCAGGTCAGCTTGGTAGAAAATGTACATTTGACAAAACATGAGAAAACTAAATGTCACCCTGTCTTTATTCATTTTGTGAGGGGAAAACGGCGGCACAGACACAAAGAAATGTGTCTGCCATGGGCCATCACACTGGCTATGATGAGGGTGTGATGATATACTTGTGGCTTTGCCTGTGTCTGTATGAAAACATGCCAGCTGAAAGACAGAATGTTGTGTTTACAGCGTTGATTGACAAGTGTTTGTCGTGTGCTGAATTTTAGCAGCAGCGCTCCTCTGTGTTTACCGAAACGCTGACTCTTGTACTTGAACGCTTTGTTACATATGAATCGCTTGTAATTTAACGGTTGTTCCACACAGGGGAAAAAAGCACATGGATTCAAAAACTCAACAATGGCACGTCTTGCAAATATGGAATTTAATAATAAAGTTAAATCCAGTGCATTTCCACTGGCTGATGTGTGACTTGATTTTCCTTGCTCAGTTTTAAGAAAACCATTATCTATTAGGTAAGACTTCTTCAGCAAAGCATTGTTCAGCAATGTCCTGCTTGGCATTCAGACTGTTAAGCACATTCAGAAATAAAACAAAAGCAAAATGACAAAGAAAACACTCTCGGAGGGATGTCTTCTACAAAAAAATGACTATTGCTTCCATTGCCAAATCTGTATTTATTTAACAGCTACATTTATTGAAAACAGTGAAATATAATCAAATATTTGTGGATGAAATGTATTGGTGTTTACTTGACTGAGGTGTACGAGTATATTAAAAAAATACCCATATCTTAGTTCTTATTGGACAGCTGCATCATTCAGAAATCTGAATCTCCCCCTGGTAGGGCTCTTAAAACCAAACAGGTGAACATTAACACACACTGTATATTTATGGGGCATCGTCTTGCTCGCTCTCATAAATAATTGCTTGTTTGTGTTTTGCAACCCTCAATAAAAAAATCTTCAGGCTCTATTGGCTGCCTCTATTGTTCAATTTTTGATAACAACAATCCAAAGAACATCGCGGTGGGTGAAGATCAATAGCCCACTCCACTCTCCCGCCATCACAGGCGCGATGAAGAGAATAGCCGGAGTGAAGATGCATTCCAGCTCGGATCATCAATACGGTTCATGATCTTTGAGAAAAGAAATGTTCCAGGAGCAATGGTTAATAGTGTTATTTTCTTCCCACATTGTCACACTGGGTCCATTGGCACCCCCAACACACACATACACATACACACACACAGAGAACACACACCTGCCCTGCAGCTGTGTGTTGCGGTGTCCCTCTCCTATTAACCAGGTTGCCTTAGAATCAATAGAAAACATAAAGAGGCTTAATCTTTTCAGGTGCTCTGCGCTGATTGCCTATTACACAATAATAACACACCTTGAATCCCGCGGAGCATGAGAGGGAGGAACACCTCATACGCACACATTACACACAGCCGCAAACCAGTCAAACAGTAAATCTATATGTTTACAACTGAACAGATGGTGTTAGCGGTGGCGCGCGGCCTTTATGAGGGGTGTTAGCTGCGTGTTAAGAGAAATTCCGGCAGAAACAGTGGGATATCAGGGGATACAGTTTATCGCCTCGTGGGATGAGACACTGCTGGGGTCTCCTTTTGTAGAGACTCCAGCCTTCTGGTATGCAGCTTATAGAAGTTCTGTAAGAATAGCAGAACAACAGCTGCTGCATGTACAAGTGAAATGGAGGACAGAGCGAATTATCGGCCTAAGTTCTGGGATATGAAGCAGAATAAACACATCCTCAAAACCACACATCATCAAAAACCACTTGGAGACACACGCAACTTTTGCATTTCAACAATTAGCAGCGATAAACAGCCAAAATTCATGAGCAGCAATGCAGTTTTTTTTCTTTTCCACATCCACTAATGTCCTGTTGTAAGTCATTAGGTGTTGGAGCTGTGAGAGTCGCGCCTCCAGAAAAGCCCAGCTGAATTCCGGTGCTGTGGATGACTGGAGTCTGGTTGTTGACTCTGGCTGTGTTTCTATAAACTGAGCCAGCAGGACAGGTGGAGGAGCTGGGAGTCAGGCAAGTCCAGGACTGGAACCAGGGCCACGGACGGACTGGACTCTCCCAGAGAGCTTCTCAAACTTTCTTCAAGTCCTGGCAGGTACAGGCAGGGGAAGGAGACAAGGGGGCGAGGGGGGAAAGGAAGAGGGAAGTTAGTTAGTTTCAGCTCTCCCACCGGGGCCGTCCCAGGACAGAGGCTGCACTTAACCCTTCGACCAGGGAACACAGGCCTATTTACAAATTATTGGCATTCTGAAGTCCTTGGCAGATTGTAACCCCCCCCCTCCTCCCCATTCAACTCCCTGCAGTGCAGACATATGGTCAGCAAGGACATAACTCTAAGCTCTCAAACTCGCACACAACCAAACACACACACGGAAAAAGGAGGGGAGGGTGCTAATACCCTTTTGGACAATTGAGCAGCTTGTTGGGGGGGCTCTAGTGGAATGGATCCTCCGCTCCTGTTGTGTTGGGATGTTAAGAAGCTGTGTTGGGACCACCTCTCAGTTTGACTGGAGCTGAGAGATGTTGTTAGTGTGCGTGTGTGCGTGTGTGCGTGTGTGTGTGTGTGTGTGTGCGGCCGGACTGCAGACGGGCAGCGGACATGTGAGAATTCATTGAGCTTCTCAGAGCCCGGGCTTGATGACAGCCTGTCTATTTAGCGGCGGCCCGCTGGGATCTTGGCCCTTCCCTCCTCTGCTCTGTGCAGTAATTGGTCACAAGTGTTCCTGTCTCATGGTTGATTGTCCTGGCTTATTTCTTCTGATTTAACAGCATGTTGCGTGGGACTTGGGTGTGGTCACCCTGAGCAGGCCTCGGTCCTAATAGAGTTATACGTCTGGGGAAAGTGTGCCGTGTCACGTTTGTGCCATCACTGCTGCAAATGTCAATCTTTTTTTTTCCCACTCATAACATCTGTCTAAGATGAAGCCAAAATGTCACTCCTGATCAGTTGTGTTGAGTCTCAGTGGGCAAACACTAACTTATGTTCCTCTCATAACATCTACTAGTGCTGCGGCATCGCGATGTGACATTTACGTGAACTTGCAGAGAGAGAAATCAGGACAGAGAGGTTACACGAGTGGTTCAGTACTATTTAATAAGCCTCATTCTCTTTCATTTGAAGCGCACGCAGCATGCCAAACATCCTTACAAAGAGCCCACACACCCTAATTAGCTAATATGCACTACAGCTTAAAATACCCCCACTGAACAAAGGCCTTTTTTGGAGGGCATTAAAAGCCTAAATATGTGTTATCAGAGCATGTGGTGCACCCTGGGAAGCAGGATCCTCTGGAGATGGCTAGCTGACAACTGAACGAGCTGGGGAGATCACAGACAGGGGATGGTTTCATTAAGAGAAGAAACACACCCTTCATCGCACCTTGCACGCTAAGCCCGTTTTATGTCAGGATGTTTTAATCTTTGTACTAGCAGATAGGAAATAATTGCGCTCTCTCTCTTTCAGAGTCTCTTTCAGAGTCTGTGTACACAGACGTGCCTGCTTATGCATGAATGAGAGACATGAGGGGGGTGAAGGTGACTTGAGTGACCATGCAGTTTGTGTTAGTGAAAAGTGAGCAAAGACATTACTTTGCTCCAATCACTATGGCTGATTCTGTAAAATCACATAAAANGGCGAACACACAGGGAGCTGAAAGGGCTGCTGTTAAATCTCTGTGTTTTCAAAACCAAACCATTACTAATGCCCACAACAGCCTTTTATGCTAAACATCAACAGCCATTTTTGTTGGAACTGATTAATATATAAATATTGGAGGCCTAAGTGAACAGAAGGAGGGGTGTCGGAGAAGACAGTGGTGAAAAGGGGAGAAAAACGGGGGTTCTTGTGCGGAGTGGTTGATGCCTGCTGGGCTTATGGGGCTTTTAAGCAGTGGCCAATGCCCAGAGCCGGCGGTTTTTAGTTGTGCTACGCTGACTTCCAAACTGGTCAAATTATCCGGTAAACGAGGTGGTAATTAGCAAGTGTTGGCTCATGAAAATTGTTCATTTAGTCCAAGGAGACTGAACAAAGAGGCTGAGGGGCCGGGTGAGTGCGGTGAAGCCACGAAGACAGAAAACTTCCTTAGTTTGCTTTAAAGCAGCTATAATCAGTCATTTTATGTGAACCACAAATCACATGCTTACTTGTGTTTGAAAAGGGTCGCACGTGGTGATGAAGCCACAGAGCAATATCAAACAACTCAGCAGTTCCTTATGCGTCTTTTTGCTATTTGTTTTGGTTTTCTGGCCCCTTTACTGTTTTGGTTCAACCTCACTCACTCAAGTTGGTGGAGACCAAAACGGAGCTAAAAGGAGAGTGAGTATCGAACTTACATTCATCACACAACGTCCAATAATTGCTATTGTTGCACGATATCTGCTGGATGTATGCTAACGAAATTTATGATTTCGAAACCTGAAAACATGTCAGAGTCGTGTTCACAGCTTGTTTCTGCTGCCCCCAAGAGGCCAAAATCAGTTATTGCAGGTTTAAGTATTGGAGGAACCCTTGTGTTTTGAGTATTTAGAAACAAAAGGATCAAAATTTCCTCAATTCCACATAAAATAATGGATTATTTAAATCACTTTTTTTTTGATAAAAACATCACAAGGCCTTATTTAGGTCCTTGTCTAAAAGTTGAGGCTTCAGTTGAGTTGCAGGGGCCTATCTTAGCGAGAGTCTTTCTATCGTAAGTAACAAGTTGAGACAAGATGTTTAAAGGTTTCATTTGAAGCATATGTCATGTCTATCAGCTGTGAATCCTAACGCAAGTAAGTGAAGGGGGGGTGGGGGGGTTGTGCAGTCACATTTCGCTCCAGTGTTGTTGTCTGTCTGCTCACTGACAGCAGCAGTTGTGAGGCTGTGACTGCTAGCGCCAGAGGTGTTACTTTTCCTCCTTTGACTTTTTGGATTCATCACCCAATGAGCATAGGCTGTGACCCATAAAAACGCCCATGGGTAAGCTCGCAGGGCTCGGCTGTGCGTGCAGGGGAAGGTAACAGATTCCAGCTCGATGATGAGTCAGTAAATGGTTTTAGGGAAGGAGTCTGTGCAGTCGATAATCAAAGAAACATGCATTTCAAGGGTGAAGATTGAGGTTGATTTTGTTCCAGTAAACCAATGACCCAGTAACACAGTTAATAGTTTCTATAAACAGTTTGCAGTACTTTCTATAGAGAGAGTAAATTTTGATTCCAGTTGTACTAAAATTATATACATTCAGCATTTATTGCGATATCTACATCTATTTTACTCTCAACAATAGACTTTTGAAGATAAAATTTGACATATTTTCCTCCTCATTGCTCAATCATCTCACTCTATTGTTAGTAATGACAGAAGAAATAAATGACACGCATCGTATATCATGAAACAATGTCGAGTAACAATTATATAATTAGGTAGCAAAACAAATAGCGCTGTTCGTCTGTCATGCATATCAACTCATATTCGAAACAGATCAACCTATTTCCCCATTCATCACTGGTAACCATAATTTCACGTCCTCAAAAAGATGAGTTATGTCAAAGCTAAAAATGACAGTAAGATGGCTGGTTTGGCTCACATTCAAAAATGTTAATTGACTGCTTCGGCGGTGACTTGACAACTGAGCTCATGTGATCGATGCGCTCGGCGCCCTTTTCCTCTCCGAGAGAACATCTCTCAGGATAAAACAAATACCATTCTGCATTTGCATTGACAAGAACCTAGGATCCTGGGAGCAGGAGATGGTGGCGTATAAAAGTGTAATGATGACAAAAGACTGTGCCAGCTGCTCGGGTTACTGTACACAGTGCAGACACAACAAATGACTTACAATAATTAAACACAGGAAGAAGAGGAGATCCTCTGGAGAGACTGCTTCCAAGAATATCTTATGGAGTTTACTTAACCGACGTCAGCTCAAACTTTCTTTGAAAAGAGAGTGCAGAGCGAGACAAGCTGTCACTTTGTTTCCATTAATACGGTGATGTAGAGCTTAACTTGTGAGAGCAGTGTATCTCAGAAGTGTTGCCTTCAGCAGAACAGCTTATTTAGGATAAATCCTCTTAATGAATGTAAATATTAGATCAATCACAACTCATGTGATGTGTCTCGAGTGAGATACGTGTCCGGTGACATACCTGTAACAATGTGTCGAGCCGCTGAGTGGGTGCACTTGTAGAACACCCTGGCACACAATGGCACCAGCTCGGCGTCCATCTTCTCCACGGCATTCTTGAACGTAGCACCAACTGCTTCTGTTACACCCTTCACATTGGTGACCTCCAGGTTATCATCGGGCACATTTAGGGAAAGTGAAAGTGAAGCGCTACACATGTCAGCAGACATCACAGTGCAGCAATCTATGGATCCACAGGCCACCTTTGTAGTCATGTGACAGGAAGTTCTTTCGGTGGGATCATCCTGAATTGCAGTTACATGAAGTTCAACAGCTGCACCTCTGGGTAAGGAAGGCACAGTGACGACCAACAATGGCACAGGTTCGCTCTCGGGCTCCCACGACAAGTCCTGCAATGCAGACAGATGGTATTCAAATGAACTGGCTGGCAAATTATATAGTGTTGTGCCACACACTACAATCAAATGTATGGCCCTCCTGCCGAGACGCACGCTGTGCTTTCTGACCACAAACACTACTCCAGCAACATTAAACATTATTGTAAAGCACATCATAAAATTCAACCACATGGCACTAAGACGAGCTTTTTACTTGACGGACTGACAGGCTATCAATTAACACGAGATTGTGAGTTGACCCTTGGTAATGATAGCGTGCAAACAATTCAGAAAGAATCCATACCGTTTGCAGCCGCCGTAAACAAAATGCACAAATGCTTTCACTTTGAGCCGCATTCGCTAACATGACGGGTCCTATCCGAGATGACTTCTAACCTTTTGAAGAAGATCACTCACAACATGTTATGGCAGCTTCACCACACACATTTAGTGGAAAACTGCCTCAATTTTATCTCCAGAGCCAAAATCTCTTTATGTTTTTTCTCCTCTGGACTGAGGGCCATTAGCAGTAACAAAATGTCTTGGAGCAGTGCTACAATGTGGCCCTCTAATAATACTTGGCTGTGGCTTCATCTGCTAATGGGAGAGAAATGAGTGTTTTATATAACCACCATTTCAGTCGGAGTCGATAGGGCAAAAACACTTAACCCCCTTTTCAATTTGCTGGATCAATTTTCATCCACTTACACCCCACTTCGTAAGTGCAGAATAATAACAGGTTACTTACATTTTATTTTGATATTCACTCGCACAGAAAAAAAAAGAGAAATCATTGACGAGAGCAGACGACGGGCCTCTTTGTCCCTTCAACAGACGAGCCCGTCATGACCCAATCAGCCAGATTCACTGAAGCAGCACTTACCTTCAGATTAAACTTTAGCAAACGCTTAATTGTGTATCAACAGCTAACCTCTTGCCTTGGAGAGTGTCCTGAATGAGAGCGCGTGCGGGGCTTAGGTTCAGATTTCTTTACTCTGCTGATTTTGAAGAGGGCCCGGCCGGCCGGTGATCAACAATAACAATCACGAGAGCAGAGAACAATGGCCATGTCAGCGCGGGAGCTCTTAGCATGTCAGACAAAGTGACAGCACACATATGTGTCCTATGCTTTGATAAATGTTATATTAGCACTTCTGGCAGCGGCTAGGTATTCTCCTGGAGGGAACTGCTCCTGCACTTGTCAATAGTGATTGAACATAGAGCAGAGAGTGGGAACTGGGGAGAGAAGTGACAGGACGGGGAGTTTTGCTCAGCCAGGCTTAAAGGCCACCCTGCAGGCCTTGGGTGCTGAGGTACTATACTCAACCAGCCGTCCACAAGGAGATCAGGGGACTTGGGCACTGCGGCTCCGGCCTCTGGCAGGACTTTATTGTCACGGCACAGTTGCTGACTTTTTTGTCAGAGCTGTCGGACGAGGTTACATCAGCCCCTGTTTGTTTCTTTATTAATGCGTCCGCTGAAATGTTAGGTGGGGAAGTTTGTTCAGCAGTTCTGTGGGACCGAATGTGCTCATGGTGCACTATTGTGTGTGTGTGTTACCGTGCTGTATGTGCAGGTGTGTATGTTTTAGATTTGACTGCCCTGCCAGAGGAGCGCTGGCTGACATCCCTACCTGACCGGAGATCGTTTATTAAATTAATCCAATAAAATACAAACCTTGATATATGGTGGAGCTGAGTGCTGGAGTGGTATGTTGGGAGGGCAGACAGGTGGCAAAGAGTGTGTGTATGTGTGTAAAGGGCTCTGTTCTGCTTGAAACCAGCCACTTAACACAATCCATCTCATTACTTCATCCCACTTCAGCTCCAGCTCATGGAGCCATTCCCCTCTCTCCGTAGGCAGCAGGTAAACGCGTGGAGTCTGGATCTGCTGTGCTCAGCTCTCTACGCTGATGGTGTGTGACCTGCCCCTCCTCGTGTTTGTTTTCTTTCTCCCCACTTTCCTCCCTCTAACTCGCATCCGCGCGCCTGGAACGTGCGGCGGGTTGGAGGGCCGAGAGGCGTGAAAGCCGAACGGTAAACACGGTAATAAGGAAGTGGTGTAAAGGCGGGGAACAGCGGGGAGCTGATGGGACTGCGCTGCTTAGCCAGTTCCCCTACATTTCCTGCCCAGCGGGAGGCCTTCAGCATGCGGCTCTATGGCTCAGCACTTACTGTAGTGCTGTCAGTCCGCTATAATATCCCTTCCCATTCACTCCCTCATTCACTCTCTTTTCTTAAGCGTCTGCTCGGAAGCTCGTCAGATTGTTCGCGTAAATGAAACACACAGGGCCGTGTCATTGGGGCGAGGAAAGGTTTAAGGGTATGAGGCTATTATAAACCCATGCCAGGGGCCAGAGTTACTTTAAAAGTTCCAAGTAAGCAAAAGAGAAATGATTTAAATAGGGTGGTACGCAGGGAAGTAATTCTCCACAATGCACATTCACAACTATCAAATTCAACTAATAATTTCTTTAAAATTCATTTCTAATATAATCTGGTTTTTGAAATTGTACATGTCAAAATAAAAAGGTATTTTATTTTGATTCAATATTTTAATCTACTTTTTGACGTCTTTTCAGAACCTGTTATTGCGACACAAAGGGACATCTGCTTAACATTTATTGACTTATCACATCAAAATCTCCCTGTTCATCAAAGCCTTTGCACACATACAGACAAACAGGCTCATTGTGGTTTAATGCACCGTAAATACAATTTCACACTTGTAGCGACTCCAGTATGCTCCCAATTAACCCTGCAAGCTTCTTCATCCACCTGATTAGAGAAATTATCAACGCACAACAACATGGCCCTGTGGCTTCACAGACACACGGCACTTGTGTTTCCATCATTTCACTTCACAGGTCTGCTGCTTGAAAATACACCGAAAAGTACGTCATTTGTATTTTAGTATAGAAAACTGCGAGGCTACATAATCCACCATTTGACAACTGGGTGTTAATTGGCATCCATAACCCAAGCACATTTTAGATGCTTTGCTCATCAGGATGTATCATAAACAACAGAAAGAATGGATAAGAACAAGTAGCAATTTAATTTGCTTGAATTAATAATACAACCTATAGCAATTGACTGTAAATAAAATGCAATATGGTGTATTTAAGTACATCATATGAAATATTGAATGGCTTTTATTTAGTATAACTTTCCTATATTTTTATTCTTAATTCTAAATTTTACATTAGTTTACACATAATTCGATTTTATGGTTGGTATTTTGTCCATTTCCTTTCTCTCTTTTTTATCCCTTACTGTAAAACACTTTATAGTTTCTGTTTAAAGAAAGACTGTATGAATTAGCTTTACTTAGTTACTAATTTAAATAGCCACCACAGTTTTGTAAATTGCCTGAAGTAAAGTGAAGTGAAGCAAGACTCTTTTTTCTAATGCCAGCCGGTGGAGTTCTCTCTGTCTGTGGGAGTTGTGTTATCACTGTTTGACCTGACTTAAACACTCTAATTTCAATCGGTTCAAATGAGCACCGGTGCTTTGTGTAATCCCCACCCCGGAGAGCATTTCACCAAGTTTGGGATGAAACAGCAGCCCCCCCCCCTCTACCGCAGCCTCTCTCCCTATCTCCTGCTGCACTTTACACATCTGCATTTGAAGTGGAAGAGAGGGGCAAGTGTCAGGGCCAAGCTGGGGAGTCTCACCGAGATGATCTGCCTCACAGGCGAAGACAGAGCGTGAGGTCAGGTTAGTAACCCACCACCTAAGCCGGCTCTATTCTTAAGGGGAGAACTCACCTGTTTACAGATGGAGCTGTCAATTAGAGCTGCTTAATCCGCGAATCAGTTGAAAATAAAACATGGTCTCCTGGTGGCAATCCCAGGGTCAGCTAAATGAATATCTTTGATTGTTCTGACACGCCACATGGAAGCACAACAGATGGACGGTGTTGTCCATCTTCGGTGACCTCTGACACCAGGCCGGTCCTGTCACGTCCCAAAGCTTCGCCCTTGGTTAGCCTTGTTATCTGAACGACCCAATCTGCATGCTAAATTGACGGTACACTGTCAGCGCTTTCAAGATTTCTATTCCACTGTGAGTTACAATAAGGCCTGATAAAATTCACAGGCAGACACCTCTTATCTCTTAACTGAGATAAGCTAAACTGTAATATATGTATTTGAATAAATAACACATTTACAATTTTATATACTGCTATACTTTTTTTGGAATTGACACAAAGTTGACGTCTTCTCTCGAGTCCTCAACACCGAGCAGAGCCACATGTTGGAGGTGGGCTTCTGCCTCTCTTCCTTAGGCCCTATTCCCATGGCTAGACAGATTACTGTGGGAGGAGAAGGGCTGCCAGGGGAGACTGGTGCCCCTATTAGACGTATGGAGCAGGGGTTGTAAGCCGGGGCGGTGGGATGGAGGGAGGTGGCAGGAAAGAGGGGTGGAGGGGGGGGGATAAGCTGCTCTGAGAGTTGAACGGAGCTCCAAAATGGTGTGTGGGGGCAAAGGATTAGGGAAGCTCTGAGGAAGACATCTGCTTCTGTGCCAAGCTCCACATTATCAAAGACGGCAGCGTTTCCCACATCATCAACTTTTCATGAGCGCACTCACTGGTAAATATCAGTCGCAGCGGCTTGGGTCTCAAGGGGGCAGAGAGGGGTGAGGAACTTTCCCTTATTTCACAACTATAAAATACAATTCTGAAAGGCCTCTCTGAAAAACTTGGGATAACATATCAAGTTTCTCCTCTTTTACTTATTCATTGGCGCATGGATCCCGCTGTCTTTTAATCCATTAAATATGTGTTCATTCTATGTGGAAGTGGTATCGTATTTTAAGTATGATCAATATTTCCTCTGCATCTATAATAAAGCAGCCAGTCGTTGCTCTTCTTCTTAACCACTGGCATGTATTTCATAAACAACACAGGGGCTGACCTTCTCTTCCTCTGCGGCCCTCAGCAAACTCTCCCAGACGGCCCTGATGACGGGGACGTCTCGGGCTCTCGTGGTGTAGCAGTGGGCCTGGACAACATGAGCGAGAGACAGGCCACTGATCACCGCCTCCAGAACCTTCTTCACATAGCCAAAGGACAAATGGGCCTGCGTCCTGGTGCCGGCCTTTACCAGCTGCATGGTGCAGGGGACCAAAGCGATCTGGCCTGCACAGAAAACCGACTCATCGACCTGGAGAAAAGAGCACACACAGCAAAACACAGTGGGTTCACCATTTCAGTTTAAGTGATCTGAGTGAAAGTTAAGTGCACATCGAAGTAGTTACCATTCATCCTGAGGGGAACATGAATGTATTACAATCCATCCAATCTGAACCCCATAGTGTTGCTCCAGAAAAAGTCAGGAAATCACCAAAGCAAGAGTTGGATACACATTGTCTGGAAACAATGGATGTTGTGTCAATCTGTCCAGTAGAGATATTTCACAGAGTAAATTTTGATCTACTAGTGGAAGTAAGCAGTAAAAGGTCAGGTAGGACTACCAGAGTGAGTAGGATTTATCCACTGGGAACCAAGAATAGCTGTGCAAAACTTAATGGCAACAAATTTCAAACAAAAAAATGTATATTTGATATTTCCAGATATGAAATTAAAATCCCAGCATTGATTGTAGAAAACTTTGCCTTTGTACTGATTTGCCATTGATCTATATTGGATAATCTACTCACTTAATTGCAACAAACTGCAAAACTCCTGTCTGTACTGGAATGTGTGTTAATCTATAAAGTAAAAAGCAGGAATATTTAATCAGACTATTATGAACTTGATTTCTGAAAACTAGAAGGAAGGAACAAGTCATCAGACTCCAAAATGAGTTTTACAACAAAGTACAATATTCATCAGTGAAGTGCTATAATGAAATTAACATTAAATAGACATTAAAGTTTCGACTTTTCAACTCCCCAACTGAAGGGAAATTGTTATAATTTTATACTGAGTGATAGAATAGTTTAAGTACTGCTTTGCACAAACAAGTCACTACATCAGCAACATTAGGTGGAAAAGCGTTAATTTGATCATTCAGTCTACAGTACAAACATGAAAGCAGATAGTAATTCTTTATTAAGTGAAGTGAAAAAAGGAAAGCGGTTTCGTGTCATGTCATTCTATGTTTTTCCAAAATGAAAGAAACCGCACAATGGAGATGATAAGATATTTTGATGTTAACTATAGTTGACGCATTTACTTCATATTAAGTTAAATTTAAAAAAGCGCTTATTTACCAGTTTAATTATAGCGCTGCATTAATTAACAAGTTCCACCTCTGTCATTTTTCATCATCTCATCACCAACAATTGTCATTTCACGAGCAGGTATATTCTGTGAGAAACCTGCCAATGTATTTCTGTGGCACCCGAGTTATTTATAAGCACAATTAACTGTGTGATAATAAGCTCAATTCTCTGCTAAACGCCTCTGTTAGAGTTACGCTTCATGTATAATGAAAGCTGAGAAAAATCTATCTGTTTAATGCAGGGAGATGAGTAGGGATGAGGAGCGGCATTAAGGAGGTCAGGTCTTTAGAGACCCCGTAGCTCCCCAGCGTTCGAGGTCGGATGGCATTAGCGCTGGACACTAGCTGCTGGTCAATGCAAATAGCTGTTGGTGACATGTTGATAATTGCTGGCCTGTACGAGGACCCTGGAGCACATGCAGATCTCCAGGGAGGATCAGGACGGTTGGAATCAATTGATACATGGCCTGAGACAAGGTCCTTCACTGATTAGCAATGACACAGCCAGGGGTGTCATGTTTTCCAGCGAGACTACCAGCGTGGACCAGAGGTATCGCTTTAGACTTAGTGCCAAACTTCCTCCTCCACTCGTTCCCAACAAGCCCTTTGTTGTATTTGCGTGGCTAAGTTTGACAAAGCCTAACAGAGAGGCCACTTGTTCAAAGGAGGAAAACTGAAAACGGAATATTTTCCCTTTGCTGAAATGCATGTCTTTTATGGGATAGCTGCAGAAGAAGATGCACAACTGTTTAGCTAGAGGGCAGACATGGTCATGGCTATTTCCATAATCAGATGGGTTTGCCATTATCCCCAGCTCCTGGGTTCACTTGTCAACTTTGATGAATCCTCAGTTTCCATCTCTGCTGCTCCAAATTACCGGGACAGCGCGGGAGACAAGAGATGGAAAGAAGATGGGAAGAGGGGCGCGAGCCAGTGAGCGAGGGGGGGAAGAAAAGGAAGGAGATAAGGCCTGCGTTTCTTTCAACCGGTTGGATCAATCGCCGGATCATTTACCTGCGAGCGCAATCTGCCCGAGCGCCTGCATTACTATGTCTGCCTTACATAAAAGCCAGATTCCCACACATCAACAACAAATTGTCATTGGCGTTCCATTTAAGAACCATCAAATGCCATCATATCCACTCCAACAAAGGAGCGTTCCATCAGGTTGGACGGGTGGCCAGAATTTCTTAACAAGCTTGTCCCCATGAAAAGAGCTCGCTCCATTTTGAATTCATAAAGGCTGGTTACCATTTGTCTATTTGAATATCAAAAGGGGCTAGCATGGGGGCCCCTTGACTGTTAAAGGCAGACTCCCATAGCTTCTACCAAGCAGGTGTGTGATGATCAATTATTAAGGATCCCGCTCTGGTTGCTCTTAGTGGGAGGTGGAATTGGGGATTTGGGGGTTTGTGGTGGTGGGGGCACATCTTTCTGTGGTGAACCTGGTTGGGAGAGGGGGGGCGACAGTGGAGAAGGGAGAGCGAATGCTATTTACATAAAATTAACAGTTCAAAAGAATGAGTTCACACACCAATCAAACTTGTTAATTGACTGTCAATGGTGTGTCCCTGAATATACAACACAACTACATTATTCATCTTAGGCCTTGACAGGGAAGACAGTCCAATTTGCATGGGCGTTCTAAACGTGATCAACAACCACAATGCCACATGCATTTTTAATAGGCCAGAGATGGGATCCTTTAATATTCATAAGGGTCAAACAATTGCATATGACATTAAACTTTCTATAACAAGGTAAGTATTTTTCAAATGCTACCCTTAGCGGCCTAAATGGCCCACAGAGAAAAGGACCAGAGAATCAATACCATATGTTCATGTTGGTTTATCTCTGCTCAACTGCTTCTCAATTATATTTGAGATTTGCTGTCGTGACTTAAGGAAGTTTCAAAAGAAAGGTATTAATGGTGGCCTTTTGGATCAGAAAGGAATCATTTTTATTTTCTTAGATCAGCTTTTTCTATCAATGAAAACATATTTCTATATATACTTATTTATATATATTTCTTATATACTTTTATCTGTTTGTATTCTTGCCACTTCTCTGGTGCTGCTGCAACGATCAAATTTCCTCTCTGGGGGATCAATAAAGAATTATCTTACCTTATCTTATCTTATCTTGTACAATTGCTATGGGTGGGCAATTTTGACCATATTCATATCACAATAAATACATTTGTTTTTACTAACGAATTCAAGATGATTAAACTCATCTCACTCTCCCATTTACTCAATTGGTCAAATGTTTGTTTTCGTCTTCATTTCTGATGCTTTACAATAAAATTTCTAAATAATTCATACACAAGAATTGTTGAGAATTTTGCCACTATCGGTAAAAATGGAGCTTCCAAAGATCATAACACTCTTTCCTGTTTAAGCTTTAGCTGCATTTTTGCTCACGCTTTATCGACCTTTATTTCATGGTCACAACACCATCACTTTTCTAATAAACCCAATGACATGTCAAAAGGTCACCATCCCCAAAGACATTCTCTCTCTCTCCATCCCTGGGAGCTGCAGACAGTAACATATATGTAAATGTACTCAGGAAGCGCCTGGCTGTGTCCGCTCCCAACCCCTTAACGGTGTCTCCTTTCAGGCTGGTGTGTCTGAGGTGTTTCTAATTGCAGTTTTTGTCAAAGAGCTTCCAGAGATGACCAGACAGTGCTAGACTATATTCACATTGGTGTTGGAGCCCTGTGGGCCCCCATCGTGTTGAAGACGTCTCCGAGTGTCATTAGCAGAGCTTTGGAATGGTATGGATGAACTGGGCCGGCCTGGATAAAATGACCTGGTATTGACGAACAGTCAGGTTTTTCTGCCTGGTTCCAAGGACAGAGAGAGGTGGAAAACTGCTCCACCGCTCCTATCAGATATGCTAATGGTCACATTTCTCCCCATTGAGACCTCATGCATAATTTAACCAGGAAAATGATAATACAAAATGTGTAAAATAGGTTAGATTAATATGGTGTAACTTTTCCCTTATGCAAGGACACATGTAACCAAGCTAAAAGGGTAATGGCAGTACAGTATAAGCTACAGGGTGGGTTATTAAATGCAAAATGTAATTAATATTTGTGATATGTCCTTTCATGGAGATGTTACTACATCTTTGGAGTGCTGTTTACAGCCTTCACTGTGGAGTAAAGGGAAATGAGTGCATCTTCAGGGCAAGGCTTTCAAACTCATGGCTAAAACTTTTTAAAGATTACACTTGAAAGTTTCATGTCTTTATTTAATAGCTTATAGTGGGTATGGATGAAATGCTAAAGGACAATGACATGTGTGAGGAACAGGAGGCCAGATGTTATGTCCCACTGAAAACTTAATCTGATATATAAACTATAATTTACTTTAAATGGGACACTTCACTTTTAATCCCTTATGGAAGATTCCTAATGTGTGACAAATTTCTAAATTTCTTCCTCGACTCTTTTCGCACTTTGGTAATGTTCCTCTTTTCTTGAATATTTTAGGGTTGGCAAATAGCTCAAAACAGTTGAAAATGTGAGGATCAAAAAAACTGAGGTTGAAGTTTTGTTGAATGTATTTAAGTGCATATATTATTTCTGCTTTTTGGCGGGGATTTGATATGCAGCGACTGTTTAATCCTTGTGTGGTGGATGGCAGTTTGTCAGGGATGTGTACTGTGATTTCATCTTGAACTGGCTTCAAGTCTGTGGGGCTCTTTCAGCATTAGTGCATTCAAAGCAGATCACGTCTGGGAGTGGGAAATGATAAGAGATGGGCTCATGTTGTGCTGCGCCCTGAGGAAATCCTGCCTCTTCTGACACCTCATTTCTACAAATACAAACCTTTCAGGAGAACCACAACCGCTCTTCCCTCTACAGAATCTCTCCCCATGTTAGACTTCTCATTTAAGGCTTCATGGGAAGGGGGAGGGAGATATTTGCCTTTTTTATTCCCTCCTCTTTTTTTCCCACTATCTCTATTTTTTGCTTCCTGTTTGTGCTCCAGTTTGAGCCTAACCCCTGTATGCTCAACTGTCACACAAAATCAGTGTTACTTAAACGGCGACATAAATAGCTGTATGAAGTGCACAAAGAAAGGCAAGTATAGGGCATTTGTGAATGCATTCTCTCAGGTCTAAAACTGCACATTTATTCAGAAAACAAACCATAAGCATATGTTCAAAACACGAGGTTTTTACGCTGACAAATTTAGAAGAATGCTAAAAATTACACAACTATAATGAGCCATTGTTGAGGCAACGTGTGGTCAGTCTGAGCCGGGGACACTGGCCTTTCCCCAACCCCCACCTTCTCTGAGCTTATGTGTATTTTTCTGTTGTGCCTGGATGTCTGCCCTCGACATGCCCACTCCATAGACACTGAACCGTGTGGAAGAGTAACACTGTCATGTCAGCTCTGGTCAACTTTATGGTGGTCAGGAGCTGCCGCTCAGTACAATAACCAAGGTCAGGGGAGCCTGACAGCTGGATGCTCAGGGAGACACATCTGAATGCCAACGGGCATGAATAAACGAATAAATAAATAAATCTTTCCACTGTCAAATAAATAAATAAATAAAATAATCAAAACAAACGAAAACTGGTTTTGATACATTTTGATATGTGTTTTTTGTGTTTTGTTCTTGTGTAAATTTACTGTTGCTATAATATTAAAATGAGGAAATAAGATCAAATAAAACACAACAGTAACTCAAATAAAATTGTCTGCTGCTGTGTGAGTACTGTGCCACACCAGAGCTGGGCTTTGGCTGCAGAGTGATGGAAGGGCATGGTTTTTCATTGCGTTAGGCAAAATGCCCTGCTGCCTTCAACTGTCCCGACCTCACATTTTTTGACAAATTGGTTGTGAGGCTTTTACGACTGATGCACATATCGCAAAAATCATTTCTGCCAAGCTTCCTCTCTGACCTGCCCGTGGGACATGACAAGCCCCTCCATGCATCGCTCTATCAAACCGAATCTTTCCAGGACAATGCAAATTATGACAAATTCCATCATCCTGCATTATGCGCTTTCCTGCTAATCTCCCTAATTCGAGAGAATCGGGGAGGGTCTCGCTGTTTCAGCTGAGGGGCATGTTGTCTTATTGAATGATGCTGAAACTGCAACCCTCAACCCCCATTCTCTCTCCCTTCCCATCTGTGACCACCTCGTCTCCTATGTCTTTTCATATTTTTCTCTCTTCTTGAAGCCACAGCTCTTGGTCTGGCTGGTAATGGGAGCACTAACTTAACCTGGGCACAAAAGAATTATGTCAACACAAAGTGTTGTGGCACAAGCATTAAAGCGTAACTGTCACTAGTGGTGAAGTTAAGGAAGTCTGTGAGTGTGTGTGTGTGTGTGTGTGATGTGAAGGATAGGACCACAGTGTGAAATGTCTGTTGTGCATGTGACAGTGTGAATGTCAAAAACAAATCAGGCTGCGACCCAGCGACATGAAGCTGCTGGTCCAGAGAGAAAAGTCCTCTGTGTCCACATCCAAAACATCAAGTTGAACACACACACACACACACACACACACACACACACACACACACACAGACAAACCCTTTCTTCTCTGGCCTGCTGTTACCCCCGTTGCCTGTAATGGACACAATATGTAGTTCAGTATCACAAATACAAGACGAATAACAGACAAACAAAAAATGAAAGACAAAGTGAACAAGACGGTGCCGAAAATGCAGAGGGGAGCAAAAAAAGAGATGCAGTCCCTCCTCGTCTCAACAGATGGCAGTATGGCTGCATTAAAAAGGCAGCTGGAGCATCAACAATGCTGTTCATACAACATCCACAGAATCCATGGACAGGCTGGCTAGACAGCATCGAAGTCTTCTTTGATTTTATTCTTTTTTTTTGGAGGGGGGGTGCAAAGTCAAAACGTTTGCATAAATAAGCCACAAATTCCACCAGTGAAATGCAGGAATATGGATGAAGGAAAATTTGGAAAAATGATAAAAAATTGTTTGGGGGGTTTCATTGCCATGTCTGCACAAAGTGTTGCTCTATATTTATTGTCATTGTCAAATACTGAAAAAACAACGCTACTGAAAGGAAGTAAAGAAATGAAATAAAATAAAAATAAATTTTAAAAAGATTTTGCATCTGAGTAATACTTGTTTTTACGTAGGAAGGTTTAAAAATGTTATTTTACATTAAATGTACACCAGAGATAATAATAATCTCACTATGGCAAACTGATAAAATACAACATGTTGAAAATGTACCAAATCCCTACTGAAAAATAGAGCAAATATTAACATTTGTGTCACAGCATCAAATTCAACTCAATAAATTTTGACATGTGGAAAATATTGTGTACTCTGTGTTATACCGAATGAACTCTTACCCTGAGCATCTCCACTTCATTGCATTACATAGACTCGCGGGGGCCTGACATCCCCTTACATAATAAATCCATAATATCAATAATAAATATATATTAAAAGTGAACATGCTGATATGTCCACAGAAAAAAAGGCAGGAGCTTGTATGTGATTCATCTGCAGCCGTTTTTTGCCTCGTGTGAAGCGTGCTTTGATGACAATGGCATTTGAAAAATGAACGACCCAGGTTAAAAGTTACTACTCAGAAGAATTGCTCCATGTGAAATTTATGATGAAGCGAGTGGCCAAAAGCAAATGGAATGTAAACGCTAACTCTTTTCTGAGTCATCTGTAGGGCTGCTAAAAATAAAAAAATCCCCTGATAAATGAAGACGAAATGCCAACGCTCGCACACTGTTGCATGTGGACGTGTCGTTTCTAACCGGAGGCGTGTGCAACTTACTGAGTCGCAGAGGATAGTAATGATAGAAATCATGTATAACAGCAGTTTCTTAAAATGCACAAACCACGGTGCAGTGCCGTATAGCAGTCAGTAGGTGAATCTGCTGCAGTAACAAGCCATCTTTAACACGCACTCAGGCCGGGTTGGTGACAATTAGTGTTTGTTGGGGGCATCAATCTCTTTGGTACCACATTTATCCTGCACTAACAAAACACTATTAATAAAACTGGAACATTTTTATTCAACTCTGTTTGGCTGACGGCTATACATCAGAAATATAAAAGCAGTTTTTCTTATGCTTATTTGTTTAATTATCTTCTCTGCCAGCTCCTCATATTGTTGTGTCTATTACACTGTAATAAAAGATTTTGAGTAAAATGTTGAACAGTTGGAGATTTACATTTCTCCCTGACACTGTTTCCTATTAGTTTCTGTCTGTCACCACATTAGTATTTGTGGGAACTGACCCCTGTATTGTTTTGTCTGTATTTGCCACACGTGTGTATATTTCACAAGCATCTTCCAGACCCTCCTTATCTGTGTATGTGTGTGTGTGAGTGTGTGTGTGCAGGCCCTGTCAGCTATGCCCTCTCGTCACTGCAGGGGGAAGAAACACACCCGGGCAGCTCTGAATATAGTGGCTAGTTACCATAGTAATGGGATGGTCATACGTCTCTCCTCTCTCAGACAGTGATGGGAGTGGACAGGACACGCCGCTATGCTTTTTATCTATGCATTTGGTATTCAGTTATTTCATTCCACAAATAAAAAGCCACGCCACCCCACCTCTCCCTTTTCCGTATTCAAATAGAAGGGCAAGATGGGAAGTAAATAGTTGGATATGGGGTAATAATTCACACATGGGACTACAAATAATGATGTGTTTTGACTGAGTGTTTGTGATTGCAATTGTAATAGCGCGAGTGTCTTGGCAGATATCGGCGGTGGCGGGATCTTTACATGACGCTTCTCAGATGCCTCCTTGATGTCTCTGAACCATTCACCCCTCCACTGCTCATCAGCGGTGACAAAGCGGGGAAGCAAACAAGCACAAACACAGACACACACACGCTCATGTAGCATGTGGTTTGCTCAAATTAAAAAAAGGCAGAGTCGACCATTTCGGCAAAAAAAATCATAGTCATACATCACAACTGATTACGTTCATCTACATTCCATTACATTTTCTAGGATATTCTATTCATATGCTGCAGCCACAAAATAATTATATAATGTTTTTGAGACAGAAAACAGTCATGTAATTTGAGAGACTCCTGTACAATTAGGATGCTGACCATTCACCAAACGCACCAGAGACCTGTCTCTCTTGAGGCTTCCAGAGTGATTGAGGATGGCTAAATGGTACAGGTCCACCTATGTGTACATATATATTTACAGTATATGCATATCTAGTACATGTGTATCTCCACATCATTCAGTATGTAAAAGGGGGACAACGGCCGTGGCTATCCTGTCCCTGCCTTCCACGGCTTGTTGACATGAACCAAGGCAGTCAGGCACCAATAATACATGAAGAGCTGTTCAAAGGCAATTAGGATCAGTTGTCAGGCCCGGGCCCATTAATGAGTGGGAGTGTGGCAGGGGCCGGGGCAGAGGCACAGCGCCGGCGTACGTGGCCGCCTGAGAGTCGATGCACTCTGACAGATCCAGTCCTTCCCCTGTCCTCGCCTGGTACAAGCTGATACCAGCCTGTTCCCACGTGGTGCTGCAGCAGCGGCGGCAGCAGCAGCAGCAGCAGCAGCAGCAGTGCATGATAATGTGGCAAAGGACGCACTGGCTCCTGAAAATGACCACTGCCACGATGGGTCGGCCTCTACGCGGTCACAGCAGGAGAGAAAGGGGGGGACGCAGGGTGGGGTTGGGAGGGACATAATTACCCTCCTCTGCTGTGTACCACTTCCCATAAAACTGCCCCCTCATCAGACTAAAAATGTGGTCTGATTTTTACCTCTCACATACAGTACACGTGTAGACATTTAGAGGCATAAGTAATCAACCCACACCCAACAGCTCCAGTGTTGTCCCAGGACGGAGCTACGACCATGTGACCATGTCAACGCTGATATACAGTCAAATGCAGAGTATTACAGTAAAAAGCTAAGTCTCCATTTTTTGCACACGAGGCTGTGTTGACGTGTGTGCCTACATGTTGTGGGTACACACACCAGCACACGAGCAAACATTTGTCAACAAATGTTTAGAGAGAGATGGTTTGAGATAATGTGTGTATGCTCAGTTGCTCACTTTGTTTGTCTTTGCATACATCTTTATCTATTTGCATGTCACTCAATGCGGTCAGAATGCTGCACACCGGTCCTGTCGCTCACGAGTGTGTGAGTGTGTCTAATGACCGAACCAGTTTACCTTGTCACACAGCCAGGGTCTATCTCAAAGAGCACACAGGTGTATGTGTGTGTGTGTGTCTTTGTAAGACCTGGCCTCGGGGCATACAGCCTTACATGCCACTGAGGTAAGGTGTTACTGGGTTTGATCAGCGTGTTTCGTGTGTGTCCAGTTCAAGTGAAGACAGTTGACCCAAGTGTTTGGGTAGGATGAGTAAAGCCTACAGAGACAGACCTGGGTGATGTACAGAGACAGGAAGTGAATCGATGCTCGCTGGGGAAAGGCTGCGAGGTGTAGCCTGACTGTCAGTCAAAACCTTTCTGACTCTCTCCAGACAAAAAGGTTGAACTCATTGCGCACAGTTCAGGCATTCAGGAGAGGAAACAAACCAGCCTGTTCTACTTGTGCCTTCAGTGCAATGAAAAGAAAAAAACAAATCCGTGTTAACATCCTCCGCTGCAACTAGGAGCAAGTAACTACACGTACCGAGGAACACCGTAGTTTTGAGTAGCCTTCAATCTCCCGCCTGCTCAAACCGCTGAGCCTTCCAAGACCTCATTTTTCATCGACTCAATTACTCGACAACTGGCCTCACCCCTTCCTCCCTGCCTCATCTCCCCCTCCTCCTTGGGTGAAAGTGATCATTTGTTCTTTTATTAAAGTTGATAACATCCCTTGCATTGTCTGGGTTTGCACGCCAGAGAGCCGCCCCTACTGTTCTAGCCTCCAGCGCTTCGTATTATTGGTGCATTATTTCACGCATGCCCTCCTCTTTTATCAAGCGCTTTTGAAGTAATGTTAATAGACTAGAAAATTGAGACGTTTATGAAGTATGGGCCGTGTTTATGAAAAAATCCATAAAGTATGACAGGGGGAGAGGTGAGATAAAAGCAAGGTTTTAATAGATTATGGCAAACAGGGGAGAGGCGTCAGATGCTGACAGGCACCTCCTCCGAGATCCCTCATATTTTATGGGATTAATTTTGTTATATTAGAAATGAAGTTAAATGTCCTAATTAATCTGTTCGTGCTGCATGAATACCTCCCAGAACGCAGATGCATGCACACACACTGTTTTTTGGCTAATTACTCTTCTGTGGTAATTGAGGTAGATGTATTCTCTAGATGTGGGCTAAGGAAGTTTGGGGAGGTGGGGGCATGTTTGATGTAACGGGGGGATTGTGCGTGTTGGCTCTTTTACAGTGGTGAAACATTCTAGGTGAGAACAACAAACCATAAAACTAAAGCACTTAGCTTAATTTCTGCAATTCATCACTGAATTTTTTTTGCTTTCTCACCCGCCACACTACCTCATATTTAGCTGTCACGTCTGTCATTGTTCACCATAAAGCAGGGCTGCTATCTTTACAAACACACCATGTGCTATTTGTTCTCCTACTAAATTTCTAATGGGAAACACTGAGACGTATCTGTAACTTTTTTTCTTTTTAAGTCTCAGCCACAACCACAAATGCAGCCACAAAGTCTAAGTTCAATTTAATTTGGGGAATATTTGTCACATTTCATTCCCATCTTTGTGTCACTCTCTACTGTCAATTATCTTGTCTTTAAAGTAATTTGTGAACCTCGCTATGACTCAGCCTGACCTCTGACCTCTTCATCAAGAGGGTCCGACAAAGTTCAGCTCATTGTTTTTAAACATTAAGACTCCTGTAAAGAAGATTATTCAAGTTCCACCACCCGCCACAGTGCACTCCTCCCTTTTGACGTTAATTGGCAACGTCAGATCCACTTGCCTCCCGATGCCTCACAGTCCACTTTGACAATTTTCAAAATCCAATGCAAATCCTGTGGCGGGCTCGTGCAAGACGCTCTTCCACAATATTGACTGTCACTCACAATTAGGGGAATGAGGCAAGGGGCTAGTGTTCACCAGGAACCTGAGGCTAGCGCAGTCGGCTCCCAAAACACGCCCCGCAGAATCTGATCAGTGAGTATAATTTCCCAGCAAATATCCCAGGGGTGAGCCACTTACCTTAACAGGAAAGAGGAGATGTTTAACAACCATTCAACTGATAGTCTTTCTATTCAGACTATTGTGTTTGCCTCTGTAAATGCGGCTCCAAAGGGAATGTGATGGAACAGGCGGCATTAATCTAAATAGATGTGGGGGAAAAAAAAAAAACCTCTGCAGTTTGAGACTCCTGTTTTTAACTTTGACTTTAGTAAATGATAGGTCAATTTTTTCCATCTGGCAACTCGGAAGCATAATCGTCTGTTATTAGTACAAATGGATTTCTGTGTAAAAATGTGAAACAATGCCGGCTAAAGAAACATGTTCTTTTTCCCCCCCCTGCTCTTATGTTAATGCA
The DNA here is from genome assembly GCA_037975185.1 of Centropyge bicolor. NCBI lineage: Eukaryota > Metazoa > Chordata > Actinopteri > Pomacanthidae > Centropyge > Centropyge bicolor. The sequence continues at coordinate 1,496,807 of JBBMOC010000010.1, forward strand.
ACAGAATTGTTTAAAAGCTCCCTCTAAGAAACAACTGACAGAAAAAGCAGTAATAACTTTTATTTCTTTTAAAAGCATGCCATTACTTGGCTTTCGTAGTAATGAGAGAATTTGTTTTGATATTTTGCGGCAAAAGCTGGATGTCTGAGAGCATCTTTTGTTTTTAATGAATTGATTGATGCAATAAAAGAGCGAAATGTCTTATATCTTAATTAGATTATGCAAATGATGTCTAAAACAAATGACGGTAAAATTTGCATTAGATCTCTGATAAAAAAGAAGACGGCAAAACAAAACAATTAGTGGCAAGAACTTTGATACTCTGACACTCGCAAATGATATATTACACTGAAAGTACCACATATTATGGCAAATGCACCCTCTAAACACGTGTCAATCAGGTACAGACCAATTTAAAATAATGTAAAAACAAAGCATAAATTAAATCACTGTTTTTGTCTTTATAGCTGGCGGCTTTTACCTAAACTACCGGCATATCATACATTAACATACAATACACCAAGAGGCCCCCAGCTTTGACATCACAAAGGTTAACTAATTCCTTAAATCAAGTCAGATCTGAATCTGTCAGCGTGCCAGGCCAAGTCGACATTTAGTCAGCTTGCCGTTCCCGAGAGCTGAAGCTGAGAGACATGACAGGCCGGGCAGATAGATGAAGAGATGGATGGAGTTTGAAGGTCCAGCATCCATCACATGCCAATCTCTAATGCCGTTCCTCTCTACCTCCACCAGTACCACCCTTCACTGCCGAGGCCGACTGTAGTCAAATCCTGCAGGGCCAGAGTGCCATGTCCTGTCAGTAGCCATGTGCTGTATCTCAAACCACTGGACACTTGTCAACAGAATATACTGGTCCCAAAAGAGCTGGACATCGGTCAGTGCATAGTGCATGATTGTCTTTTGTCAGATGTACAAACAAGAAAGTAAACCAGAATCTTGTTACTGTCATCCAGGGCTGCCACTGATGATTCATTCTAATATTGATTAATCTGTCAATTATTTTCACAATATTGTTAAGTCTATAAAATGACAAATGACAAAGACAATTTTCAAAAAAATACAATGTCCCAAAGCAACGTCTTCAAATCTCTTCTTTTGTTCAACCAACAGTCCAGAACCTTCATCTACCATCATGAATGTCAAAGAAAAGCAGGAAATGTTTAACATTTTTGCTTCAAAAATGACCGAAACAATTAATGGCTTATCAAAATAGAAGCTGATTAATATTCTAATCAATTAATAGAAGAAATCCTCGCAGCTCCGGGTTCATTTGCTATCCATTTCCTGTATGAAGTCATAACTCACTGCCCCCTCGAAGAACTCATCACAGAAACACCTCTGCTGCACAGACCTGATTACATTCTCTGGACATAATTAAGATCACAAATTCATCTTTTAATCAGCTCAAGTTCAGCCTCCCCCCCCTTCCAACCTCCTTGTATAGCTGGATCCTCCTTGTAATTACTAATTCTTTTCCACAGTGAATGTGCAGGGCTCCAGGTTATTTGGTCTCAGACAGCAGCTTTTTCTGTCTCTGTTGTTGCCAGAGCACTGTCGCCAAGTCACCAAGGAAAATCGTCATTAAGATGGAGTCATCGCGGTGCTGCCGAGGGGAGGGGTGGCGCCGCGTGCTCGCTCACAGCAAGGGGGTAATTGTATCAATATGTAAAAATCTTCAGCTGTACTGAAGAGTTGTTAATACTACATTTTTGATCAAATGAAGCCACTGTAGCGTGGAGGAGGAGCAGACACACTGAGAGGCGACGCAGGGGTCGTATGAAGCGACGCACACGGCTCTGAGCGAGCAGGCTCCTCTCATTGTTTTCTCAAATTGCTTTGGATATGAACGATCATTAGAGGAATGAGAGATTAGACGGTTTTCCAGAGGCAATAGCACATGCCCGCAGCTGACTTCAATTTCATGTCTCAATGAGACTCCATTGAGGAAATCAAACACTGCTGGCATGTTAAAAGCAAACCTGACTCTGTAGGTTACATCTCAGGAATCCAAACTGCGCAAGATCCCCTGAGCTTCAGTGACACACTGGTGAGATATGCCGTCGAGCCCTAAACGAATGGCTAATCCACACATGTTCTCACTCATAGACGGATTTGGCTGCAGGATCAAGGACAGTGTGGAGGAGATGGACACTATCCTTGTTGACAGTACCTTGACAAGTGTAATCCCATATAATACACACTGGGTAAACAAAACACCAAGCCAACCGTGCAACCACGGCCCACACTTCCTCTGCTCTGCCTTTGAATTCCACATTCTTTCTGGGTTTGAAACAATATGAAAGAAGTTCAATTCGTAGCTTTACAAACAAGTGCAAAAATGGATACACACTGCCCAATATAATAGGGATACATATTTACATGTATACATAAAAGTAGTAATGAGAACAAACTATCACACAAAGCAACAATCACAATCATCTGCACGCGTGCATCTATACATAAACAGAGACAACAGACACGCACTCAATGTAATCACGTAATGTGAGACACTTACAATTGCTTTGTGAGAGTCAAGCACAACAAAGGCATCGTAAGAATCACCAGCGAGGCTCATCATTCATCGAATGAATCCTTGGTATTTCTTCATCAATCCATTGCTTACCGACCCAAAAGCGATACTTTGAACTGCTTTGCCAACTATGACACAAAAGAAAATAATGTTCCTTGTTCTTGGCTCGGTCCCTCAGTCGAGGATCAAGGGATTCAGTGGGAGATGTTTCACTATCATTTACATCAGTAGCCAAACAAGTTTTGTGAAGGGAAAGGATGAAAGGAACAGAAAGTGATTAGAAAAGTGAGCAGAAAATAATAAAATAAGTGAAGAAAAATTTTTTTTAGCTGCATAATTGATCAATCTATTAACAGAACAATTTACTTATCTGAAAACTGTAGTTGCTTTAAAGTCACATTAGACTTTTTTTTTTGCTATGTTTTAAAATTTTGTTGACAAGTTTAACACTGTAGTGGCCTCCATCAAATTCACACTGTCGACATAGTGACCCAACACCACCTTCACCCTCGTGTGGCTCTTACCCTGAGGGCCTGGCTGTAGGGCCCGATGTTGGCTGGGGCCCAGTGGGACAGGCTCTGGACATGCAGGGCCTCCCTCTGGTGGAAGCAGCCTTCCTCGAGGGGCTCGGTCCAGTCGTGGAGCAGACAGTCCATCTGTAGCAGCTGACCGGCAGGTAGAGGAGCCTCCACACACACCCTGCAACGACAAGAGGGGAAACATGGAATAAATGCTCCTAAAATAAAGATTCCCTGAAAGAGAAGAAAAACAATGGGAAAGGTCTTTAAATGCATTTGCACCTTTACCTGGCAGGAGGGTTAATGCCGAAGTGTGTCTTATAGACTGTGTTGAGTGGAGCAAAGTCTTCCATGCGCCTCACATACAGGTGGACCAGAACAATGTCCTTCATCTTCCAGCCTCTGCTGTCCAACTCACCTGGACACAAGCAACACAGGTAAATCCCTGCAGTATAGCAGCACATTGTTAATTATTGTAACATAGTCTAACCTTACTCCATATTGGCTAAGCTAACTTATGCATAGTTGGTAAACACTGTTATGCATCATTATAATAAAACTAGCACATCTGTATTTGCCACTGGTTCTTTGAGAATCATGTTTTTGTTTTATCACTATAAACTTGTTCTCCTTCTGTATGTTTCTTTTCCTTCTTTGTTTTCCTGTTATTTTGACGAATTTATGAATTGCATCTACTACCACTGCAACAGGCAAGGATGTCTGTGGTGAACGCTCACAGAGTCGAAGTCAGTGTACAGGCATTTGCTAGTGTCAAATTGTCAGGCTTACTGCTGTGCTATACCGAGCACATAGTCTATTCAACACTATCGCTATTGTAGTTAAGAGGTAGATAGTTTTAAAGTTTTTTTGTGACACTGAAATCCATTGATAGTGCTTTAAAATGGTAATCATGTTTGTCCCCTCCTATAAAGTGTGGTCTGGCTCAGTATGTGTGCACATCGTCGGCTTCAGATGCGAACGCAGGCACGGGGGCTCAAAGCAAAGCCTTTCTCCCTACAATCATTTGAAAGAGCTTCAAGTTTGTTTTTCCTTTGCCAACACTAGCGTCTCAGACTACTTCGCCCTCATACAAAGAGGTTGTTCATTAAATATTAACTTGTTTAATATTGTCTCTGCACTGTGAAGGCTGTTCAGCCGAGCACCACGATAAACATTAAATATGCTTTTCATCTTTCGCTCCTCTTTCTCCATCAAAAAAGAGAAAGGGGGGGGGAAGACTCAGATACACTGTAAAAGCGTGCACTTTTAAACTTCTGCAGGGCAAAAACAATAACCCACCCAACATGACTGCGGTGTGTGTGTGTATGTGTGTGTTTTGAAAGAGGCTCCGTTAATTTGAAGTGCTTGTCCTTGTTTGGTGGCCGACTCGCTACAGCATTCTGGTGACGGACGGAGTCTCTGACACGCGGGGTTTTGCCTGCTGGCTTGACAAGCACTTTTGAATAAGGAACGACTTCTCAAGCTCCGCCACACCTCCTGGTGAGTCTTCAGCAAACACAGCAAGGAGAAAGAAAGACACCCAAGGGACAAAGAAGTTCTCCCCATATGCTTCTCTCCATTGAATTTTTAGGGAGTAGAGTACAGTAAAACCCTGCAGAGTCTGTTTTACTGCGCTGCTTAAATCACCCCTGGACAAAGGAATTATGTATCATCTCCCCTTGATCCTATCAAAGATGCGATCTTTATTTGATGGATGAAAACATGACTTATTAAAGGTTAGTTTACTTGCGAGTGTCTTCTGAGCGCCTTTTGATTCAGCGATTTCAGAGAGGAAAAAAGAATTTTCAAGTAGACTCTTGTGTTGTTCCTGAGCGCAGAGATATTTAAAAGCATGTCCACGGCTCTGATACACAATGTTCTTCAAAAGTGCTCCCTTGCTCAATACTTTCTCTACCTCACACTTTCCCTTACTTTGCAGCTGTGTGAAAGCTGCCCGCGTCTGTCCCTGGATCCCGTGTTCGTGGCTCTGAAGGCCGTTGATGCCGGAGATCCACTGATATCCTCTGGAGCTTCTTGGAGAGCAGGATGGAGGGAGAGCTGCAGGAAGAGACACGATAACATGAAGGGGAAGAGGGTTTGGATTTCCAGTACTTTGCGCTGTCAGCACAACAAATGGTCGGTTCAATGCTTGATCAAGACATTTACTACAAACAAAACAAGCTTGTCTTTCTTCATTTATAACCATGCTGTCTGAGAGGTAATCATGCATTGGTGGCTTATGTCAAAGGAGAAATGAATTCAGAGACTGTCACAAATACACTGCTCAAATGACAGCTCTTGTCAAACAATCACTCAAAAACACTAGCATCATGACGCTGGCCGTGTGACACAGATTCAGGGAGCAGGCGCAAACACACAGATATCATCTGACACACACATGTAAATACACACTCGAGCATGCGTGTCTGCACGTGCATGTTTCACCATAAATGAATCTCACCGTGGCCCCGCTGACAACTAAGGTCACAATCTGATGTAAATTCTTGCTGGTTGTCTTCGGCTTGATCAGCATATTCCACCTCCTCAGTCATCTTGTCAATGGCGCTCTGGCAAGGACAACTACCATGGGGCAAAGCTCTCGCCACCACATCCTGCAATAAAGCACCACAGGGAATACATCAGGCCAAACGCCCACCAAAGAGCGCCGGGCCTTTTGCAAAGACAGACAAAATGCTGTATAATTAGCCGGTCTTTTCAAATACCCCACCGAGCGGGCTGTGTGTGTCAGTCTTCCATGACAAGGGCCCAGACACACATAACTTCAAGGTGAATGAATATGAAACAACATGCTAACATATTCGCGGTTCAGGCGAATAGGGAGTGGTGTTTTCTGATACTGTAGATTCAATCATGCCGGCTGTCAGTCAAAACTCATGACTGGATGGGTGAGACATGTTTTGGATTTCAGTTTTTTTCTTCTGTATACTCATACTTTGCCTCTACGCTCTTTTGCTATTTCTTTAAATAACAAATCATTACCATTCTCTAAGGCATACATATTACCTGCCAAATCCTGCTGGGGCGTCACACATTTGAATACATATTTCATATTTCCTCAACGCCCCCCCCCCCTCCCCGCCCTGCTCAACACTCATTCACCCCCCTCATCTGCTGTCAACTGCATTAGGCCATATGATAATCAAATTAATTATACTTCAGCCCCTCTCTCCTGGCCAGCATGAAAAATAGCTTGACTAGCATTAACGGAGGGCAAATGATGGTGGTCCATCCCCACCCCCTGAGCTCGGTGCAGTTTCCTCTAGTGCTGGTGTCACCGCGGATCTGTCACCCTGACGAGAAGAGCTTCAGAAGGCTGAACCAGGGCAGGTTCTCCCCTGGTTGCACCCCCCCCCCCCCTCCTCCTCCTCCTCTCGCAGGCCCTGGATCTCCCTGCTCTTCCCCCAGCAACCTAGGGGGGGCTACAGGGGCTGTGGGAGCGTGCGTGCATGTTTGTGTGATGGGGGTGGGAGTGGCGGTGTGGGGAGAGAAAAAATATATAGCTGTAGGGAGTGAGGCTGCAGGGTCACGGAGGTTGTGGGATGGGGGTATGTTTTCTGTCCATAACAGTCCCAACCCCCACCCAACATGCAGATACGCACACACATACACAGCCACAAACCGGCTCTTGCACACAAACAAATACAAAATCAAATGTCCACATTATTGTGTGATGTGCAAACACACGCGCAAATCACACGCTTTACCCTGGAGACACGTTGAGCCACAGGCGAGCAGCATCCCTTGGTGTGACCCTTATAGTCTCAGCTCACTGCAACAAATATAACGGCGCACAAGCAGCACTTCCTGTCGCCAGGAACACTCGTCAGCCAGTAGGTGTCTTATGAAAGCAGACAGTTTGAACCAGAGTAATTAAAAGTACACATAAAAAAGAGGTCAATGTCTGCATCATGGGATGTTTGACAATAATTGAAGGATTAGAAAGTTGCTCTTGCAGGGAAAGTAAAATGCTTCAAAGTGTCACCCTTCTTGTCTGTGAAGCCTCATTCAGCTCCTTCTAATACACCAAAAGCCAATTCCTAGTGCCTCCCCGCTACCCCCGCCTGTGTCCGCTTAGCCAGCTACCTGAATGCAAAGCGCCTTAATGTGAGCAGACATGTTTATTAAGCTGGGCCTAGTTTCAGGCTGCAGTGAATATTGCAGACGTCAAAGTAGGCCATGTGGGGCTAGAGGAGAGAGACAGAGGGATGAAGGGAGAGACCCAGAGCAAGAGTGTGAGAGAGAGAGGGAGAGAGAGAGGGAGAAAGGGAGGCCCTCTGGAGGTTGATCTGAACCCTGCCCTGCAGTGCCGTGTTTCTCTTCTGCTCGGAAAAGTTATCAGACACCAAAAGGTTTTGTTCTTGTATTTGTTTTGCCCTCAGAGCGGTTGTAAAGTAATCGACCCCGCAGCGGCTCAAACTTTTGTTGTAAAATGATTGATTCAGCATCGAACGGCGCTGATCTTATTCACAAATTACACTTGTGGATTCCTTCAGAAGGTTCACTCACGTCGTCTTTGCTCTCGGTGTGTATCTCGGTGAAGCGCAGGTAGCCGACCGGAGCGAAGGCGTCTGGTGAGTGGATCACTGTCTCCGCTGCATCACTGCACACACACACACATGCAAAGATTTTCACACACAGTAAAAGTGGTTGCAAATTGTTGTAAGTTTATTTTTCTGTACTCACACGACGATCTTCTTTTTGAAGAGGGGGCAATCGAGGGTGAAAGTTTCATATTCACCTCCTTCTCCACAAATGTGAACTCCATACTTCTGGGAGAGCTAATCAGTGAAAGCAAAACACCTCATTAAAATACTTTGAAAATAACACTGACACCACTCAATTTCCAATGTATAGTCTAGAAATACATGTAATTAGAAATAACACTGTCCTCCATTACTAGAGCACCTCCATGTTTTGACAACAGTTTAAAAGACAAACAGCAAAAAATATTTAAACATAGAGATAAAAAACAGCAACTGTACATGGATATAATTGGTGTGACTAGGAAAACATTGAAAATATGATCGTCCTGAAAGTAAGTCACAAGTGCAAGAGAAATATATTTTTGTCTTGTTTTGACTTTAGATGTCGTTACAACTTTCAATGCTAAACTGTAGAAATAAATAGAAGTACTGCAGTCAAGAGAGTATACAGGGTGGCAGAGTTTCTACCAGTCTGTGACCTGCTTCAGATAGGGCTCCATGTCAGCCAGAGGTTTTCCTAAGTGCTTCTCTGGATCCAGGCCTGGCACCCACGTGGGAAACACACACAGGGACATACGAACGTGCACACAGCGACACACAAAGGCAGAAATACACACACACACACACACACACACACACACACACACACACACACACACACACACAATTTCACGCAGACACACGTATGGAAAGAGAGAGAGAGAGAGAGAGAAAGAAAGAGAGAGAGAGGTCTGATCAGGAACAGAGAACAGTGATTGAAGATGACAGGCAGGGAGGTTTACGGGCAGTCGCACAAACACACACGTAAACCTGCACCCTGGATCTATTTGTTTGACTTTGCAAGTAGTGTACACAGATCTCTCCGGGTAAGGGCAACAGTTTTCAATTGCTGGCCGCAGACCCCCCACGCCCCCTCGCCCGCCGCCCCCTCATCTAGTTCCCTTTGAGAATATAAACTCTGGAAAGAGATCTTGTTTATTTGCCTTTTCCCTCCCCTTCCCCTGAAATGGTGCATGGAAGTGACTCACAGGCATGGGAGAGAAAAGAAGGAGGGGAAAGAAGGTTGGAGGAGAGCTTTGTGTGAATACCCAGTGGTGCCACACTCACTAAAATACAAGCTCACTCCCCAGACGAAAACAAGTAAAACTAAATAACCAAGTGCGCTTTTACAAAAACAGTCCTTTGTCATACCCTCCTGTCCTTTTAATAAGATATCCAAATCAAGGGCAGATCTTCACCCAAAGATCAGCACATCGCCAAGTCTTATTTAGGGATTGTGCACATGTTAGCAGGAATAAAAGGCTGCGCTTAAACATTGAACACTTTGCTTGTTGAGTGTCGCAGGGTTTTGCCCATTCGTGACACCGGATCCCCATTTTGTCTCTCAGACGCCCGTTCACGATGGCACCACGCTGAACTCCATCTCACCCCGTAAACAACTCCTCTCACAAAGAAAGCGCAGCCAACGTTTTCCTACTGTACATTCTTCACTGCTGTGGAAAAAAACAAAAAGCACCGAGTGCCAGGTGCTTTTGACAAAGAATGGGACAGAAAAAAATAGCAGGATGTATGTGATGAAAAGCTAAAATTTAGGAAATTCCAAACCAGGTAGTTATATGGTCCTGTCAAGTATAGATACCTGATTGTCATCTAAAAGTACAAAGTTACTGGAACCAATAATTATATCTTAACGGTCACTGGAGATGACTCGCCTCATTCTCCAACATTCTCCTTTTCTGTGGCTGCTATTAATTGATTGACATAATCATTAACAAGTTACTGATGACCTATACAGAGTGACGTGCTGTTGTGACAGTAATGCCATCGCAATAAAAAAAAAATTGCTGAATTGTCCCTAATAATTTCTCAGAAAATCCAATATAGCTCCCCCATTTCCGAGGCGTCACATGCTCCCGTTCATCGGCACGTTCATGTGTTTAATTAAAGGAACAAAGTTAATCGTAATGTGATAATCTCTCCTCTCTCATGGCCTGACAACCTCAAAGGTTAACGTGTCATCGGCGGGCCCCCATGGGGAGCAATGGTTGGGAGACGAGAGGAGAGGCAAGAGGAGACATGGTGGAGGAAGGACGTCGCATCCCATACCGAGTTCATCTTAATCCCAGCTGTGTCTCTCCTCCAGGGGCGCCCGGTGGTCCAGCGCTACAGGGGGAGAGACGGAGGGGCCACAGCGCAGGGAGGGAGGGAGCGAGAGAGAGAGAGGGTGTGGAGGGAGAGAATGAGCAGGCCCTTATTCTCTTCCCAGGGGATCTGTGGTCTTAATTAGTGTGAGAATATCTAATCTCAACATCCTCTCATCTTAACCCTGCCACAAAGGTAATAAGGAGGGAGAGGGGGGAAAAAAAGCATTAAAATTCAATCCCATTTAAATATCCTCTTTAATTAGTCATGCCTTTTAACAAATTTTAATAATTGGCTCCAAATTGCTGAGGGGATGCCACGTTTTTTAATATGTTCATTAACTTCCCTGCTCTTAAATAATATATGATACATGATTTGATATTTACAAGGAGGGAAGAGGACGATGGAAATCGAGGAAGACAGGAGTGAGTGATAAAATGATACGGAGATGGCATTAACGCGCAGGCATTTCTCCCAAGACCACTTAGCACTTGTATGAGTGTTTTCTTAATTGATGTTCCTGACTGACTTAAGGTTACCGAAACCGTTTGGAAATGAGGATAGCCGGAATGAGCTTGCACTTGTACAATGCACGCTTTGAGAAGTCTTTGAGTGGCCACCGGTGTGAGCCTTCAGCGATCTAACACCACTCATTTACATGATCTTCACATCTCTGTCTCCTCTGAACCTGTTTTACAACTTGACCTAAACCCAATTACCTAACCTCATTATGCCACATTAAACCCAAATAAGCCCAATAGAAGCTGCCATTAGTCTGCCGCCAGAGACAGCGAGACCGCACTTTGGAGAGAGGAGCTTCCCTAAGAGAGACCGAGAGGAATGGCTCTCCTTTAAAAGGGCCTTTTACCTCGTATTATCCCATAAAACTCCAATTAAATTCAGTGAACTTTAAAACCAGGGAGTCCAGTAATGAGGGAGAGCATTTTTTAAAAACCTTGTTGACATTTAGTGGGTTAAAATTAGCGAAAAATCTAAAGTTTACCAGGAAACTAAGAGCCACTGAGACATTAAAGTTTTTGTATTGAGATATGAGAAAAACTATAAAAAGAAAAAAAAAAACTGATGTTCAAACTTCATGCAGAACATTATAACACAACTTAACCATATAGCAGACATCTTACACTGACAAGTTAAATCTGGAAAAGCCTTTGATTCTGCTTTTTTTTTTAAAAAAATGCACCGTTTCAAGTCACTTTTTCAAGTTACTTCTTCAACCAAACGGCAAAGCTTTCAGATAAAAAAACATATTCTCCGTCTGAACTCTGAAAATGCTGCTCTCACTTCTACCCTTACACAAGTCGATGGCAATTATTTCCAGAGCTCACTTTTGCACTAATTCTTTTTAACGATCATGACTGGCCTTTTCCCCACCTTGAAGAAGTTGATTAATTTAAACCCACAGCAGTGAGCTACCTATTTAATTGAAAGCGCTTGTGATTTTGCTTACTGAGCCTTAATGCTAAATTAAAAGCCTGGAGATTCTAGATAGTGAGTGAGCTGAGCTGAGCGCAGTATCGCAGACATCCGCGGGTTGTCTTAAGATCTGGCGTGCCAGCTGACAGCTCGGCTTTAATCCCTGCCTTCAGAGAGAAAAGGCAGAGAAAATTGGATTCATGATGTGTAACATTTTAGCCTTTAAATGGATGAAATCAGCATCTCCTCCCCAGTAGGTGAGCTGCATCAGCCTTTAAACAACGCTCTCAAAGACCCCGCCAAAACAATAGCTGTTCACTATCACCTAATCTTCGCAAGAGAGTGAGAGAGAGAAATACAGAGCGGAAAAAGAAGAAAGAAGGGGAGGGAGGCGGCGCCGTACAAAGGATGATAAGATTAAGGTTATATGTGAAATTTGTCAGGCTCTTATCTGAAATTCAGCGTCTGTGAACAGAATAATAGGCAGCATGAATTGTGTAGCAATCCCATCAAGATGAAATCTTTTCAGTCCAACAAATCAAAAAGGAGAAACTGGGAGTACTTACAACCATACGGCACTTAAATGGGAAAAAAAATAACCTGTGCAAATTAATAAATTGTTGGACTCTTTTAAGGGAATTCACAGGTCTAATGTGGCAGGTGGTTTTAAAAAAAGGAACACTTGCTGTCCATCACACTCAAATTGTCAGGTGAACATCAGGTGAAGCTTTTCTGTTGAATTGGCAAGAGCAGGTCACGGTCAGTGGTGAACAGGGCAGGCAGGAAACTGTGATCTAGGTACTTCACCTATTGGAGTTTTGTGTATATGTTCTTGTAGTGAGTTAGACTAATCTGGATGTCATTTTCATTAAAAAGCAAGAGATAAGAGCAATAAGCAGTTTGATTTAATGTAACCTTGTTGCGTGCCATTCTCTCTCCATCACTCCATCCCCTCCAGATGAAGAAAGAAAAATCAGTGAAGGTATTTTTACTAAGCAGTGGTTAATATTTTCATCTTTTAAGACAAAATCCCAAATATTCTCTAGTTCCTGTTTCTCCATTGTTATTGCCAACACTCTTAACTCATGTAACAGCAAACTGAATATATTCGGGTTTCAGAGATGTGAACGCATTGAGCTTTAAAGCTCTCACTATTTCATAAACCAAACTTTTGTTGTCACTGCAAATAAGATTTTTTTTTTCCATTTTTCATACATTTTGATGACTTGATTACAATTTGAATTGTCTTCTACAAGCTTGTTTATTGAAACCGACTCAACAGAAAAGCAAAGGAACATGGCCGCAAGCAGGAAGGGAGGTCCAGTCTAACTAATGCTCTAAAATCAGAAACCGCAGTGTCTATGATTCACTGCGACTGCCTTAAAACCTCCTTAAATGCGCAGGTAGTACCTCAGAGCTTTGCTGTTGTGTAGAAAATGTCAACAGCAGATAACATGAATTGATTGACTGAAATGACTAAAAGTTAATTCGGTATGGGTTGGAGGATGGCACACTTAATTCCGGGAGCAAATTGCATCTTGTCTTCTCTCAGGGACTGATAATATAGTGTCTGATAGTGTCTGAATCCTGATCATCATCTTCCAATCTTGAAAAAATATCTTCTGTCTGGTCATATTCATACGCATTGACACTGTAGTTCAAACATTCCTTCATTTATGGAAGGTAAAAGAGATTGTATTTTGCATTCCTTTTCTTTAGATGACAGAAAGAACGCTATTTAAAAACACTGTTCTTAAGTATGCATTAAAATATATTCCATGTCCTCAAGTGGGTGAGGTGATCAGCGAAAGCAAATTTGTGACATAAATTCCCTTCTCTGCAGCACAAAGGCTGTGCTCGTGTGAAGGGTAAAAGATCATGCGGTGATAAAAGGTTTTCCGGCGGATAGACCTTGATTTCACACATGCCAATTATCTCTGGAGCTGAGGACCAATTAACTGCTGAACCTGTGCCCTCACACACACCTGTGCTAATCAATCAATTAACTAATTACATGAATATTTAATACGCGCTTTTTTGGAATTGCCAATTACCGCGGTTAGCTCAGGAGATATAGCATTGTGACGAGACAGTTTCCCAACAAAAATATGCATTCGCCTTTGAGAGAAATGCTTTTTTTTTTTGCTAATTAGAAGCGTTTTGTGACATTCGTACGGACAGACTCAGATAGTCGAACTTACTTCACTACATGCAATTTGGCATCTTCAAAGACTGAAATCCTCTTTCTCTCTTTTGTGGTTTTAGGCTGCCATCAGCACGCAAATGAACACTTCTGGAGAATTCACTTAGAGGATGATCCGCCATTTGGACAGCTGCCTTTTCACTACAGGGATTTGTCATCAAGGAATATGTCCTCCCTTAAGAAAGACTTTTTTTTTCTTTATCCATTCGCTGCTAATTTCCACCTGTCTTTCTGAGTGCCTAATGAAGGAATATTAATCTTGAATGACTTCTCACTACTCAGAGCCCACCAAAACCCATTTCATACTACCACAGAATATCATAAGCCGTTTTGGTTGTCAGTTCAAATGCAGACTTAACCTTTGCCCTGTGAGAGTTGTTTTTTTTCTCCTCATGAGGTCTGCGCGAGTAAATCCCTCTAAATCTCTCTCGCTCACTCACATACACACACACACAAACACCAAAGGCCACCAGGTACACCCTTCTGTCACCCAATCTCCCCTAAACAGCAAACCTCACTGCTCAGACCTGCTCCCACCAAAGCTGCAATTATATGAGTGCTGCCTAAAATGCCTCGGGCGCTTGCACCCCTATTCAATTCCCTCCTTTCTAATTACCACTGCCTCGGGACAGGTGAGGAGTCAGGGCTGATAAGATCTTTCTCTTTTTTACCTGTAGCCAAAACACACATGCACACACTCTCCCGCAAACACCTACAGTGGGAGGCCAAGATACACACTTAAAAAGGCACCCGAGGTGATTTTCCTTTCTAATTATAATCTTGCAAAAAATGTTGAGAATTTGCTTTTAGACAAAGTTGTGTTTAGAGTAGAAAGCCTGGCGGAGGTAGCTGGGTTATTGAGGTGACTGAGGTCTTTAAGGTGTGGTTTTTCTCTTTGTGTGTTATTCCAGAAAGGTAATTTGGCGATATGATTGATCGGTTTATAATAAATGCAGACTTAGATCTTATCTGGTTACACGTGTAATGAAAATGAAAATAAATTTTGACTCATAAACAACAATTATAATCCCACAGAATCCCATAAAAAAAAAAAAAATCAACATGGATTCTGACATCATCCCTCCTCTGATGGGCATCTGACAAGTTATCTTATTTATTACCCAAAAGTCCTTTATCATGAGACCATTAAAAATGAGAAATGGGCCCAGCAAATAAAGTACCAAAGATAAATGGCTTGACAAGTGCATTCCATGAGAGATTATTTGAGCGGCGTTGAAAGATATGCAGAATATCTTGAACGCGCCGCTCGGCTCTGCGGGTCATCAGTCAGCCGTGGACCTCTTTTCCACTGATCGCTACCAAAGGTGACAACAAGCACTTAACAGCACGTAAACAGTGTCTCCATGATGATCTATCGCTGCCAGTAGTTTGAGAGTAAAAAGAACCATTTGTAGCCGTAATTATCATTTATCACTGGCACCGTCAAAAGGGAATCCGGCTGCACTGTCAAGTAGATACAGGTAGGGAACTTAACGTCGTGTACCCGAGAAAAAAGAAAGAGAACGTTTTTTTTTTCTACTCCTGTTATTCAGTAATCTGATCTTCCTGTCCTCGGGCTCCAAAACAGGCAGGTAGAGAGCAGGTGACACCACATTAGCCTCTTCCCTCAGTGCTGAAGCAGTTGAAAAACGTAAATGAGTGATTATAATCTTCGCTTCACGGACCACGTTTTCCCAGCTATGCATAAGCAGACAATGCGGTGTTTCTCTCACACAATGGGGACATGCGCCGCTTATTGACAGGTTGCATTAATGTGCGGGGCAATCACGTGTGATTATTCCTCAACTGCCAACCCTCCTCCTCCCTCCCTCCGCTCACACACCCAACACCACCTTGCACTTCCCTCAAACCTTCTCCCTCTGTGCTTCTTATCTTTTCATATTGTTCTCTGCTTCAATACCTTTGCCGCTGGCACAAGTCTCAACACCGCTGCGAAGCCACAGATTGATGATTAGGGCATTACCCTGCTTGTCTCTCTGTTTCTTTTCCCCTCTTTCTCTCTCCTCCTCCCATCCCTCACTCATCCCAATTCCGTCCCTTCGATCCCCACGCCAAACACCACTTAACCAACAAGGCACCTCTGGAGAAAGTCAAATGGTAAAAAGTGAGAGCAGAAGGGAAGGGAAATGAGGCTGTTCGCCAGCTGTCTGAGACACAAAAGACTGAGACACAAACTCACCGAAGGCGGCAACTTTGATGAGGATAGCATGGAGGTCAGATGATATCATCTCAGAGAGCAGGGACTCCTGGTCTCGGCGCCACAGGTAGGCCAGAGGCTGCAAACCTAGCCGCAAACATCTGGGGAACAGGTGAAAGGGAGGAGGGAGGGCAGTGGGTTGTAGAAAGAGAAAAGGAGATGCAAAGCAGTTAATATTGAATATTTGCCAGCTTCACAACAACTTCAAAGCCGGACTGGGCACCTTCTCCTTTTGTGGGAAGGCTGCCACCCTGACAGGCCCGCAGGACATGCTCCCACCTGCCACCACTGCCAGAGGCTTTATTCAAAGACAGGACAAACATGAAAACTCCATCCAAAGCTGTGGCCTTTCCGTGTAACCGGAGCCAAAAAGTCTGCACACAAATGTCTTCTGCTCAAGAAATGCCTAAGATGTTTATGTGTATGCATCTAGTGTGTATGAGGGGAAACAATAGTTGACTGACGGCAGGATTTGTTAATAAGAAGCGAGCTTTTGTGCTGCAGTGTGTCCAGTCTGTGTAAGTTTAGAACAAGAGAGAACAAAGCTGGAGGACGGAAGGCAAAGAAAAACAAAGAGAGAAAGAATCAAACAAGAGCACGAATAAGAAAGACATATGGGTATCTGTGACACAAGAAACCATCTCATCTTTCTGCGAATATGACTGTTGTGTTTTGCCCATAATGGGGAAAGTGCATTTTTTTATATTAACAAAAATTACACGGCGATTATGCATCAGCTTCATTCTCGAAATCATTGCTCCATAAAAACAGAGCCGCCCCATAAAATCAAAGCTAGTCTAAATAAAATGGCATAAACAAAACTCGGCGTGTGTGTATGTGTGTGTGTGTATATGTGTGTGTGTGTTTAAACAAAAGTCAGTCCAAGTTTGGAACACACAGTGAGGTAAAGACTACAGAGGATGTACTCTTTTCCTTCAGTGGACCACAGAGTGTGCGTCATTCCAGTTCAGAGGCCTAAATGCAGCGGGTGTGTGCGTCTGCCCCTTAGTGTGTTCTTCATCATGTATGTGTGTGCGTGCGTGTTTGGACTTACACATTTTCCACGCGGACCCTCTGGTAATCGGAGAGAATGGCCCCTACAGACACTGCCTCGACACCCTCCTTTTCCTGTGGGGAGGAAAAGATGGAGGAAGCTTAACCACAAAGATTTCTGGCCTTTTCCATTACGCAGCATGTGTTACGTGCATTGTAACAGCAATATGATGTCACTGTCCCATGGGGCCAAATACTCCTTGCTCCATCTACAATGGTATTCAAAGTGTTATCTGAACAAAACCACACAAACACATGTAAACATATACACACACACAGAGAGACTAAAACAGACAAAGAGAGCGAATTCCTGACGGCTCTTTCCTTTCGTTGGACCGCAATCCTGTGGGGATGTTTACACTCTGGTCCTATCAAGGCCGTCGTGGTCCAGCCCATATGCCCTTGGGGGTTTGCAAACATGTGAGTGTGTGACTGGAGGCACAACCAGAGGCAGTTCCTGGACCTTATCAGCACTCCAGTGTGAGCGGGGAGATGAGTGCGTCTGGCCGCGGCTTCCATCCGCTGCACGCCCAGCTGGAGCACGGAACCGCGGTGACAACTTGAAGTATCAGTGGAGCATTGTGTCTGTGAGTGGCATGTATCTTTAATATTGCTGAGGGCTCATCTAATTGCTCCTCATATCATATTCATATTTCAGAAACGGTGAGACAACTGTGCACTCAAGAGATACTGATGCAGCCTTGAGATGCGTTCGCTCTTCTCTTGCGAAAAACAGGCTCGATCCGGAGCGACGCGCACAAGCAAACAAACAGCAGTGCGCGCTCACACACACACACACACACACACACACACACAGACACGCATGCACACACCACTTCCCTGCCTCCATGCCCCTCCCCTACAGACACACACCTGCAGATTCATTAGAACATTACATGGGCTGTAATTAGAATGAGAGGCAAGGGTAGAAGCAGTGGAGGGATGCACAAGTCTCCAGTAAATTACCTTGTAGCCATTATCAATTTCCCTGGCTACTGGTCCTTAAGATAACCCCCCCACCCCTCCTTCTCCCTGTGGTCCCTTCCTGCAATTTTTCTCTGCCTGATAAACATGCTGATTAAAGCGAACAGCGTGTAAACCTTTGATACTTTCCTAAATGAAATCCATGCCCTGCCTGGGGCCTGACGCTGCGACGCTCCGTGCCTCACACACACACACACACACACACACACACACACACACACACACACACACATACACACACACAGCTCCACGTAGGCGTGCCAGCTAATCAGATAAAGGATGTGCTCTGTGTGTGAGTGTGTGTCTGTGTGTGGCTATGTGCATGTGTGTGTGTGTTTACGGTGCAGCAGACGATGCGAGGTATAAAACTGAACCTAAACACATACAGACAAACACACAACTACAATTTAACTCTTTGACCTAATGTTAAACACCAGAAGATCTTAACTCGGGACTCAGTACTCGAGTTTTAATATCTCTCCAGTGTGTCCAACACTGGAATATACATTACAGTCAATTCCACTGCCCAGTGACAGTAATTAAGTCAGACTGATAACATTTCAGCCCAGCACAGAGCGAAGGGGGCTGCAGGCAGTGTCATGTAATTCTAGGTAAGCCTCAGGGCCAGCACTCTATTCTAATACAATGATAACCTTTTCCCTAAATACAACTGTCACTTCCTAAAGAGGCACATTAGGAGGCAAAGAGTGGGATAAAGAGAGACAGAGAGAAAGCAGCAAAAGAGATGAGAGTGTTGAAGGAGTGCGCTGTATCAACACCAATTTGGTCCCTCGGCTGTAAATTTGGCAGGACCAGACTTGGCCTGACAGAATAACAGAGCATCAGAGCATCAGAGCAACGACATCCTCGGCTTGTGTTTCTGTCTTTCCATCTCCCTCTGTCTCATCTTCTCTACTAAGCAAGACAGGTACAAGCCTGGTTACAAAAAAGTTGGTAAAACTGAATGTCAGTACAAAGACAACACAGTTATGGTTTATATCATCAACTGAATTGATTGTTGTAAATATCTGCTTATTCTGAATTTGATGGCAGCAACATGTTTTCAACAAGTTGGGACAGGAGCAACAAAAGACTGTAAGTTGGGGACTGATCCAAAAACACCTGTTTGGATCATTCCACAGGTAAACAGGCTCATTGGTAACAGGTGATAGTATCATGATTGGGTATGAAAGGGGCACCCTGGAAAGACCTAGTCGTCCACAAGCAAGGGTGGAGAGAGGTTCAACACTTTGTCAAACACGGGAATGTAGAAAGGAGATTACTACATGGGCTCGGGGACACTTCATAAAAAATGCTGATTGCATTCTGTTTTTATTTACATTCTACATAGCGTTCCAACTTTTTTGGATTCAGGGATGTACTTGAGCCTCTGAGGTTCGACTCAGCCTTGACCAATTAAAAGGCTTCTTATTTCCCTGGCTCTCATTACATTACATCATGCAGCCCAGGCATAGTCTCCAGTAATGATAACACAGGACAAATTTCTCACACATCCTCTTGTTTTCAATGGAGACTCCAGCGAGTAGACCTTTTGGCAAACAGTGCTGGAAAATGATTATTTTTGGATGCGGTTATGTTTTCGGCGCTATTATAGCTATCACCAGGAGACAGGCAGGAATGAGGGGGCAGCTAATACTGCTCTGGACACAATTTCGCAAATTCTAGAAATAGTTTCTCATCTGCTGTGGGAAAGGTAGGCTGAATTATTGTGAAGGAGTAGTATGTGCATGTGTAAATCTGAATTGAGGGATTTTATGGGAATTGTTTCATGTGTATTCATGATGCCATAAAAAATACAAACTTTGATTTTATGGTGGCTGAAAAATTTATCAAAATGGTTTATAGTGGGAATACCTGACAAAGCGACAAGGTAGCTCATGAAACACAGTATAATAATAAATAATAATAAAATCTTTATGAGAGCTATCCAGCTAAATGATGTTTTGACTGCATTAAAGGTGGAATCCGGGTAAGAAGCTAACATAACGATAAATCAAAGCAGAGGTCATCAGGACTCTTGTGACCCACGAGCCACTTTTCTTTCTTCATGACTGTTGGCACAAGACCCGAAGAACGAGTTCCCTGCCCGCCCTGATTCCATGTCACTTTTCTTTTTTCAACGTTTAATGACCCCGGCTCATTAAAGGAAGCTTCACCTGATCCAAGACCTGAGGCCCTGCATTAACTCACGCCCAGAGCGGGACTAATTCTGGCGTGGCGTTGTGCAACAGCGCAACCCCCTAGCAGCCCCTTCAGAGGCAGACTAAACAAAGGCCTGGCCTGGCTTCCCCTGTCCTCTCCAGCAGGCAGAAAAGCTATTAATGAGGATCTATGGCCCAGAGCAATGGAAGCCCTCAGTCCCCCCAGCCATGTCCATCAGGGTACTTAGCCCCATGCAGTCATTAACTTCTGTTACTAATTGTCAAATTCATTAAACTAATCCTTCCCCAACATCCGGATGTCTCCCGTGGAAATAGATGGAGAGGGCTGAGTTATTAAGATGTCAGCTGTGGGGAAGATTAAGGCCAGCAGACATGCTCCACAAAGAAACGATACGGCCATTAAACTCTATATCAAGGTAGTGTGTGTGATATACTTTGTAATTATATATACATTCATCTTGGTAAGGGAGTAAAGGAGTGGTTCAAATGCATTCACAATCACAGACATGCCTTCAGTCGAGATATGTATCTGCCCCAAAGACACATGCGCGACAATCATAAAGCAAAGAATTGGGATTGAGAATGCTGCCATTTTATCAGCTCTCAGCTTAAAGGTACTTACGCACGCCACACACTCTGTCTGGGTAATATTCAACAGTCAAAGCCATTAACAGCAACCAAGGCAATTAGAAAGCCATAAAATATTAAAAATTCAATATTCATATTCATATGGAATACATCAGAACCCTCATTAGCTCTTTCTCAATGGCTGTCACAATGAGGTCTTAATTATACACCCTAACAATACAAAGCTCCATTTTGCAAAATGGTGGGTTTCCAACATGCCTGCTTCAGCCTGTTCTGACAACTAGGAAGCCAGCGTTGGCAGATTTTGGCTCTTACACACACAAGGCCACAAATTTCCATTACAAAAAATCCTCTTTTTATCGAGTCCAAAGTTGTTGAGACGTACTTTCTATTATATTACTGCCTCCTGTATGTAGTATGCGTGTGTGCGATTGGCAGGGAGGCGGAGGAGGAAGACAAAGTGGAGAAATTAATTAAAGTGGTTTGAATGACAGTTTGCTCAAGGGCACCGAGGTACCATCACATGCTTTCCATTGCCGCATCCGTGCTGTCATATCGACACCACCTCTAACCCCACAGCCTCCATCCCTTCCCCCCTTCTCTCCAACACTCCTGCTCCTCCTCTTCATCCCTCTCTCCCAGGATCCATCAAGTAAGTGACTGGACGCGACATGGTTTTAATGTTCCCTCCATTAGATCAGCTCTGGGCCCAGTATAATGTAATGGGATTGTTCTCCCCTGTTCCCCTACATGGTGGGAACACGCAGAGGGGGACGGAACTTGTTGTAGCAGCTCAAGTCGACGTGGTACAGTGGATAGGGCCAGCTAGGGTCAAGCGATTGTGTTTAATGTAATGCGGACATAGTCCCGGGGCGTGTTGGGCTGTCCTGACAACTCAGACATGCCAAACTGACAGGAAAGCTTAGTGTGAGCTTAGTAGGAGGAGACACTGGTTATTTGTTTTAAATCAGCTTCCTCATTACCATTCTGTGCAGACAGATACACTGCAAGGTGACTCCCAGAGATGGTGAAGGAGATTGATAGGACGTGGAAGAGGTGTGCACAAGGTACAGGATATATTTTGGAGCAATTATGATGTTTTACGTTACACCCAATGCTTACAAGATTATATGCTACTTATATATACTGAGGCTAAAATGCTAGGCCCAATGTCTGATCCATCAAAATAAAGCAACAAATGGACATGCAAGCTTAGCAAATGTCTTTAAAACAAACATCAGCCAAAACCTTGTTCTAAAAGGCTTTCAGAGACATTCCCTTTGGTAAATTGGTGGGGCTGTCTGTTTGAAGAAGCCGTTGAAAGACGGGCTCTTCCTTTGTGCTCGTGGATGGGGCTGGCGAGATGACTCACCACGTGTCAGTCCTCGACCATACGGAGTGGTAGAATAAGAAAAACAAACTGCTCACAAAGCCAGCTGCTCATAAAACCTTAAACTATCCCGACCGGTTCCTGAGATGATGCAGGTCTGAGTTACAAGAAGGGGAGAGAGGAAGCAGAATAGGGGAAAGTATTGTCCTCTGCTGGGGCCACGATGCAGGTGTGACCAGTTCAACAGAGGATGTGACATGAGACATTGTCTCATCAATGCGATGAGTGAGGGACGCTTATCAGCCCACAGCAATGTGACAAGTGACAGGCCGGCGTGCACAGATTTGGGTCCAGAGAAGAATGAAAAAGAAGCTTCTAAAATTGAATTCACGGAGGTACAGTACTGCTGCAGCTTTTCAAGGCTGAGTTTGTATTTGTACAGTTTCCTAGCCTGAAGTTTACACACACACATACACACACACTTTAGTCTTGCATAGTGATTCATTTACAATGACAGAGCTGTTTTCAGTGATAGAGCCTGAGCATAAATATGCCATGCCGCACAGCTGGAAAATGTAGAAATTCATCAGGGTTAAAAAGTAGAGAGATTAACGTTTCACGAGTTTCCTCTCAGATATATATGGTTACGTAAACACAGGCCCAGCCAGTCGTCAGACAGGGAGGGAGAGGGCCTTGGCCAAAGCAAGCACAAAGCCCTAGTTTCAGCAGACCAAGGACAAGGAGGCTTTCCATATCTACACGCATGGAAAACTAAATGTTGAGAAGCAGCGGGGAGACATAAGGTCATTTATCGATGTCCATGAATACTTGCAATTCAAGCAGACAAGCTTAGTTATTGCTGGCTCTTAAAAAAATGCAATATTTTAATGGCCGTTTCTACATTAAACAAATTGTCATTCTGTGCCTCAGCTCTCAGACGATCATGTGGGATTTTTTTTTTTAAGATGACAGGATATCATGTAACTTCCTCCAAAAACACTCCAGGTCTCGCCCCTTGCCATTTAAAAGGATAAGGTGTTCCAATAAATAAAGCATCGGCAACCGTTTTCTGCGGGGCATAAAACAAAGTCATAATCCCAGCTCTGTCACAGCGGCGTTCCCACATGGCTGAGGTAAGAGTGTTCGAGACAGGAAGCTGCTTCCAGAAAGCGAGCAGGACAGAATCAAAGAAGGAGTCTCATGCCACAGAGAGTTAAACTATGTCAGTTGCTTTTCATGGTCCGCAACAACCACCTTGTCCACAGGGTGCACGCACGCACAAGCATTGACATCCACGTATATACACACAGTCACGCACTGGCCTACAAAACACACACACTCCAAAATGTAAATGTTTTTCTGGTGAGGTCAGGTTCCAGGCTCTTGGCATCTTGGCTCTCCTGTCCTCTATCCTCCACAGCGCCAACAGACATCATGAATCCCCCCCCCCCCGCCCCCTCCCCTGCTCCGATCCACCCCCCCTCCTTCCCTCCCCAGAGAGAGACTAGAGGAAAATATAGCAACGATTCTGGTTTAACCCACTCTCCAGACTCCAGACAGTGTTTTTCTACGGCTGGTTATGACTTTAGCTGCGGGAGGTGATGGGGCCTGCCACAAATATTTCTTGAGGGGAATGGTTCACAAAACAAAACATAAAAGCCCTCTTAATTTCGGAGTAGATGAATGGCAGGGAGTTGAAAGACTTAGCACTACTGCTCAGCTGTCTGTTCTGAGACAGGCCGTATTGGGCTTGACTAGCTGTTGATACCGGTGAGTTTAAAAGGTTATATTACACGTCCAGCCTCCTCAGTGACTTCTGTTTTTCTTAAATGCCTGGATTATCCTTCGTACTCGTACACGAGGCTGCAGAGTTAAAACAACTGGCCAGACTCCAAACGGAGCAATAAGTTAAGCCTGTGGGAGCCATGTAAATCTAACTTTATATTTAATTTGACTTTTAAAAAAGAGGAGAAAGCAGAGAGCGGGAAAAAAATGCGTTTTCATTGAGGATGACAGCAAAGATGTAACAACATCTCTCTGATGATCAAAAGCAGCAGCTGCTTTCAAAGGAAGGACACCCGGATGGTTTTTGAAGAAAAAAAAGTGACAAAAACATGCAATGACAAAAACGAGAGAAGAAATCAAATTTGGTCAGCCGGGCTTAGAAAATGATGACAGATTTCCCTTAATTTTTAATATGAGCAATCAAACAAAAGAGAAATTATAGTAATAAACTTTCCATAATGGTGTATTTACATCAGTGCAGAATGGAACATATTAGCTAATATCTCAAATGCAAATAACCTCTAGATTCATCCAGCATCAAAATAAAATAAAAGAAGAAGTGAACACACACACACACACACACACACACGTTCTTCACTGGAACAATGTTCAACCAAGCAGTGGCAGTGGCTCATGCCCTTGGCAAGGCGAGATAAGGCTATCAGCTTCCATCATCGCTAAACAAGATTGAGCAAAGTACATTAAGCAGAAAAATACAAACAAATTACAAAGGCTTGAGGCTAGGCTCTTTATCTAATGTTTGTGGGGACTGTTAGCGTCAGTTGGAGGGAAATGGGCCTGCATCTAATAGATCCTGTCCCACCACTTCCACACGGCCAGCGAACAATACACAGTGCCATTATCTCAGCGCTAATGCTATCCTTCCTCATGTGCAAAACAAGCCTGCAATCTCAACCCCACTGCCACTGTGGCGACCAACATAAATACAAAGCAGTCTCAGACCAAAAGGAAAAGATAACAATGGCCATCACAGAAAGAGGTGACGCAGAGAGACAGCTGTTCGGAGGAATCTATACTGGCTCGTGCTAAAATATACATATATGACACGATTTGCACCAAAAACAAAATAAAACAAAACTTTCCACAAAGTGATTCTCCATTGGTTTTCGACTGCTTGTAAGCCCCATCCAATAACACCATTTAGAGGTCTCTCTGCACCACAAACCAGCTACAACAAGCTTGCATAAGCTTTGTTATTGATCTGATCTCCTAAAGCCTCGCTGTGACCCCAGAGGTCATGATTTATGTATTAAGCAGCTTTTTAAAGAAATCCATTTTCCTGTTGAGCCCCCAAAGTACGTCTAATGCTGCACCATGCCGGTAATCAGAGAAGGGCTGCGTGTTTGATTTTGGCCACCCCTCCCCTTCCTTCATAGTTCACACCCCTCCTCAACGACTTGTCTCACAACACCTCAGCTCCCTAATCAATACCGCAGAGCTCCTGCTTCAACTGGAGATTCCTCCGCCTGCCTGCCAGCCAGCCTCTGCCCTCCTCCACCTCCTCCTCTTCTCTTTTCTTTCTCCTCTCCCTCCTTTCCTCGCAGCAGGATACACCTTCATCAGGGCACTCGCAACAACGCAGTGCCAGGCTTCTGAAGGGGTCCGGATGAAAGTGCGACGACAAAACAATGGAGACAAAGATGCCAGCAGAAGAAAGAAAGGAGGAGCGAGGGAGAGGGAAGAGTGAAAAAGAATGTTTGGACTTGTGGACAGACTGCCTCTGCGATCTCAGAGGGCCCCAATCTTGTCTGCTGATGTCGATAATGGAGCAGCGGCAGAGACTGAGGATGAGGGGGGAGTGTGTGTGTGTGTGTGCGTGCGTTTGTATGTGTGTGTAATAAAGGTCAGGAGAAAGAGGGAATGGCGGGGGGAAGAGGGTGTGAGAGTTTAAGAAGAGGATTATCTCACTAAAAACAAGGTGTTTTAACACACACCAACGGAAAGGAATGTTTCATCTACAAAGGCCTAAAGGTCTCAGCGCACCCCTCCAAGACTTTTCCCAGACATCTCAAAGAAAAAAAATACTACCTTGATAAAAAAAAAAGAAGAAGAAGAAGAGGGAGGAAGTGGAGCGTTAACTGACCCCGCGATATCAGTTATCCAAAAAATAAAAAGAACTTTGAAAAAAAGCCTGGTTTCTGAAAAGTCGGCTGCATTACAGGACAGGAAATTAGATATGAAAGTAACATTTCCATCGTTCTCAAAGCCGGGTCTGAGTGCGACAGAGATGTCACAGTGCGGCTAATTAGAGCTGGCAGAAAGGAACGTGTGCATAGATATCATCTATTGTTCCTCATCACTCTAATGAGCTTAAATGTCTTTGTCTTTATTCATCAGCTCAAAGGTTGCAGAGTTGCTGTAACGGAGTCACCGTCTTTTTATATATTATCTATTACTACATCAAGTGATTAAAGCTCGAGTTGCATCGTCCCAAAAACTCGCTGCCATTCGCACCCTATAGGTTGCGCTCGCTTGCTCAACATCTCTGTGTTGTAAAATGTTCTATCTGCTGGAAAAACATCTTAAACGTACAAAACATCTGGTAAAAGGAACTGGAAAACATCTTGAAAAATAAAAAAAAGAGCTACTAATGCATGAAAACATCGACTTGTGTGCAACATAAAGAGCTGCGTGCAGTTGGCTTTGGCAGAGAGAAAAGGAGTGAACACGGATCAGAGCGCTTCTTTCTACTGCAGCGTGTTGAAAGAAGGCGAACTGGGGTGAAAAAAAGAGAGAGGCAGAGGTGTGTGAGGAGAACAGAGATAGACCTGTTATCATGTAACAGAGGCCAGATTTGACCTGACCTTGAACACACGTGCGTGCACGGGCGCACACACACACACAAGCAGGGTCACGGGGCATAAAGAGCCACTGTGTCAGGTCACAGAGCACAGAGAGAAGGATAAAGGACTTGAGGGATGTGATATGACTAATATGAGGGGTTTTGCAGGCCTTCGGGGGGACTGGCGTTACAGCCGGGGGTGACTGACACTGCTGATCTGTATCACACATCAGAGCGGATCACAGCAGAGGAGAGCAGACCAGCCACACACATGAAGTCTGGACACACAACCGACCAAACCCAATTCCACAGTCAACACAAACAAGGATACTTTGACGTGAACAAAGAGACAGTATTTAAATTACAAGGTACAAATCAGAATGTTTTATATTACACAGAGTTATCTTTTACATAATGTTTGCCTGACTTTGAAGCCTGGTAGAGGAGACAAAGATGTCATCTGTTTTATGAAAATATACCCTTACAGCCATAGATGCCCAAACATGAAGAACCTCCTGCCGCTGACAAAACTGTTATTTCTCCCCCTAAAAGGGCGGGTTCAAAGATCAGCACCTAGCAGGATGGGACGGGGTACGCAGTGGCTTGCATGTCTATCAGGTTACAGACTTCAAAGACACACTGCCATACACAGCCAGCGATGAGAGCAAAGGAGCCAACGATAGGGCCACGTTGTCATTCTGCCATTATCACTACTGCCAGGGGATGGACGGCTCATTTTTTCTATCATAATTGCGCTTTTTTTTCCTCCCTCAATCAACAATGGTTCTGAAGAATATGATCTCTTCCTTTGAGTCTTTTGAATGGCTCCAAACATTCTCCGTGAGGCCAAAGTGTAGAGTCTCTCTGGTCAGATTCAGGGACTGATCCGTAGATGGCACTGTTGGCTCACGCTACAGGTCTGTTGCCAGTACTGCAAAGGAGGAGGAGGGAAAAAATATCCACTTAAAACTCATCAACTCCGGATCTGAGAAAAAAAAAATTCTTTCATCTATGCTCAAGTGTCATTTGCCAAATATAATCTTGTAACTTCTAATTAATTCAAACTGCTAGAAAGAATCTTTCAAAATATCGCACTTTCCAAACAGAACACTTTTTTTTTCATGCTAAAACTGTTCTTTTCCAGTAAGGGTGATTTAACAGCTCATTATCAAAAGAAGTGTTTTTTCCCTCTCTTCCTCCCCCTTCTATCATTTCCTTCACCAATCAACAAGACTACAAACTTTAAGGTGGAAAAAACACATTTTTTTCCCAGATACCCAGGCGTATGTGTTGGATGTAACCATAATCCATGACTTTTTAAACGCAGATTTCAGATGCTCTAACAGAAATGTGTGAGTTTCTAAACAGGGGATGCAATGCATGACTTTACTACCCTTCAAACTGTGGAAAAAATTGTAAAGATTAGTGAGAATGCCAAAAAAAAGCAACTTCAGAGAGCAGCAACTTGAAATTTTAAATTGTATTGAAGTTGTATTCTTTTGGCTGACATCACTCAGTAAGAGCGAGAGGAAGCCTGTTGTTTATGGTGCAGGTCTGTTGATGACGGTGAGAGGGGTAAACGGGGAGAGGACTGGAGGTCTGCTGGCCCATGAGGGCCCCATGGGAGTCCAACTGCCCTGATCTATGGCCTGCCTGACTGCTGAGGTCAGACCAGAGAAGCCCTGGAAATGGGAAATTAGCAGCCTTTTGCAATTAGAGGCCTGACCACAGGCAGAGATGGTATATTGCATCATGAACCAGAGAGATGTCCACTCTTTGAATGTGAATACTCATGAGAGCCCAAAAACCAGAGACTGTGTAAATGTGTGCGTACTCACAAGAAAACACACAAACAAGAGCTTTCTCATGTAGCCGCATGTGTAAAGCCTGCGATTTATACAGAAGACGACAAAGAAAGTCAGGCAGAGGGCGCGAAATGCCCTGAGGCAGGCTGACTGGCCCTTGCCACCCAGGCGGTGTGCGGACATGCAGGGGCCCTGGAGCAGCCCTCAGCTCCGGATGAACATGTCTCCACACAGACCTACAGGAAGAACCAAGCACCCCCCCCAACCCCCTCCCTCCTCTCTCTCATTTACACCACGTCAAACCAAGTCCCATTTCAACAACAAACTCCTATCCACCATCCCATAAGAGGCTCTTAAATTTTGATGCTGCAAGCTAAAATGAGAGGTTGTGTGGGGGTGCAGAGGGGAAAAAGTGTTACACAGGATCAATCCCACACCCTGTTTGCGCTGACAGCAGGGAGAGCTGTTGCTGCTGTTGAAGTGTGCGTCCAGGTAGTTTCCTCATGGCTGCAGGCGGTCAGGTAGGCAGGCAGTGCCAGCGGTGTGTTAAACACACGCGCAGTTGTCTCGAACCTGTCAGTCAGCCACCCTGCACCACATCAGACCACCGAGGTCTCATACATAATTTGGCATCAAATGAATATTTTCTCAACGTCCTGGCAAAAGTGGTATTTGATGAAATATTAATTTGGTGATTAATTTTTGCATCTGATCTTCTGTCAAGAGAGATAAAAAAAAGGATGGAATTTGTCCTGTGAAGCCAGTTGTTGAAGGGCACCTCACTCCGACTTCACACATAAAACTTTCATTAACTGATACAACAGGCACACTATTTTCCCAGAGTAAGATAAAAGGAAAACTTACTCCACTTTGAAAGTGAAATCAAGACATACTAAATAAGACAGACTAAAAGCACTAACATGGCTTTTTAATCTTCAGAGCAGCTTGGTTGCACTTTACAATAGGTGCTAAGGACTGTTAGTGTACAGCAGGCCAGATGAAGCCAGACAAGCGGGTCTCTTTGATACAGCGCTGATGGGCTACTCTGAATCCACAGAGAATGACTTGTAAAACATCTCAACAGTGTGACATATGTCATGATCCTTAGCCAAGATGAGAAGTTTAGTAGTGCTCTGAGAGCTTGTTCACTAAAAAGCAGTCAAGCATATGTCAGCGGTGGCAAGGAGTCAAAATGATAACTGCTTTTGTATACGCTCAAAGAAACATTTCAACAGTGAGTTCACATAATTATGGTGCATTGCAATAATACTCTGAATGAAGATTCACTCTCTATATCAATGTGTGAAGCCTCTGACATAAAGTGTGGAAATAAAATTAGCATTTTATTTTAGATTTATGGTCTGATGCTTTTACTAATTAATGTGAGTTTTTCAAAGAGGTCTTGTACAATCATTCCTGTGTAGTCCTGTGTGTATATGTATATGTGCATTTATTCTATCATTTAAATTGCTCTATTTTTTAACATGCACATAAATAAAATAACCATTATAAGAAAAATAACACAAAAAATATGGCAACCTAAATTTACCACTTAAGATGCAGTGTACAGGCAATCATGTGCTGCTGAATAATTTGGAGATGCCAGAAAAATATTCATCATTTAGAAGTACTGTAAAACTACTGATTGAACTGTTTTAGTGCAGTAACATTCAAACTTGTCATTACAAAGCATCCTTATTAAAATCATAATCAAATGACGACCACACTGCATTTTAATTTGAGTGTGTTTCTTGTTGAAACATAATTTTGTTGTGACACATAATTTTGAAAATGATTATTCAGCCTGACTGCGCTGTATCTGCCCAGTACAAAATGGAAAAAAAGCATGTGAACACACAGGCAGATTTAGCAACACAAAGAGACCTGGATATTTTTCTAAAATGATGTGATGTATTCCTAATTGCTAGCGATGAGGTACTACTGCATATGAAAATAAATAAACTAGTAAAATTGTGTGTGTGTGTGTGTGTGTGTGTGTGTGTGTGTGTGTGTGTGTGTGTGTGTATAAAAATTAAGATGATCCAAATGTCAGGCAGCATCCACTCTGCTGACCAATGAAGTGCTAGTGTAACAAAACCCTGTTTGTCTTGCTAAAGGTGGGGACAGAGAGGTCTACCTTGACAAGTTGCAGCAGCTCATACAGGTCCTCCACCTCATCTCCCTCTGTTTTACTGTAGTTTCTGCTGGTGTCCAGGCTGGACCCCTGGATGGTGCGTCTATACAGAGGCAGATCCATGGCTTCAGCATACAGCTCTATGGCTTGGTGTCCCACTGTCTGGTACATGTAACTGTCCAACTCATCTGGGGCATGAAAGAAAACAAGTTTGGGTCAGTGTCAGGTGATAAGCTAGTGGTCATGGAAAACAAACAGTAATAATGAGTATATGACATTTTTTTAAATAGCTGGAAACAAAAGAAGCAAATTTCAGATGTTAACAAAATGCTGTACAAATTGACAAAAAATGGCCAAAGATGACATGAGATTACACAGTTAAACGCTTTAACGCTACAGCTGAATAGTTACATTAAGATTGAATAAAAAATAAAAGTATAATGTAATAAAATAATCATACCCATGAATATAAATTTCAAGCAAATGAATTTTATTCAAACTTATTCTAATTCAACTAATAACCATAAAAATTGTCATTCACTTTATTCTGATTGTCATCATGAGATAAAACAAGCTTTTTCTATAAAAAATTAAAAGTAAACTCCAGCAAACATCAGTTACCATGTTTCACATGTTTCAATTCATTATTAATCTCTTATAGTTTATCATGCTTTTTGTATTTTACATGAATATTTATTTAACAGTGTTTTATTATTTATTTACTTTTGGACCATACTGATTCCATACAACAGGAACCAAAACAGTGCATACTAGAAGATAATATAATTCATAACTTGATTAAAATGTAATCCAGCTGGTATCCATCTTCTTTAGCTAAAATGACCATGAACCATATTGGGGCTGTAACTAATGATTATATTCATTATTGTCTTTTATTTTATTTTCTACACTCATTAGTTTTTTGACCTGTAAAACATCAGAAAAGTTTGAAAAATGAGCATCATATTTACCAAGTGATATCAATTGCTGTGTTTGTCTGACTAACATTAAATAGCCCAGTTTACTATAAGACTGGCAACAGTGGAGCTATCAAATATGCTTATGTTTGTAGGTTTACTCTTATTAATCCACTTAATTTTCCATCCATCATCTAATCGATTAATCACCCAATCATTGCAACTCTAAACCATAACATCTAGCATGGACTGTGTGATTTAAAGTAAATGAAGTTTTGCAGCACTTTGATTGTGCACATTTCTTAGTTTGTTGAAGTGCACCTGGCTGGCCCACATTTGCCCACCCAGCCCCTGCAGATCCCATGAACGTCTTTCTCACCTGTGTTAGCAGGGCGGAGGTTGGCCAGAGCTACGATGTGGTGCCCAGCTGCAACACACTGCATCATGTTGTAGCAGCTGTCTTTGCCCCCACTGGAACACAGCATGAGAAATAGGCACAGAGGTAAAGCTGTGAATCATTAAGATGCAGAGCTATACATTATCAGGTGTGCACGGTTAGTGATGTGCTAATGTGATGCAGCAACATTAATATTCAGTGATGAAGAACCTGTTGGTGTCTGTACATTCTATAGGATGCTCTAGTTAATCAAAACAGTGAGTTAGCTCATGTGTGCTACTCTTGTATACACCCTTATAGTCGATTAACGTTGGACTTCTACATGATTTAGTCTGATTTTGAAGAAAGTCACAAGCGAAATAAAACACATCAAAATTCATAGGAGCAAGTTTTCCACCGTTCGTTCACAGGAATCTATCTGAGATACTGTTACTGTCATGGTGGAAAAAACATTCGTGACATAATCATGAGACGTTTAAAGCAAATAAACAATGTTACCTTATTAACGCGACCACTTTCATCTTCTTATTTTTGCCTCAAGAGCTTAATGACAACAAATGGATTCGCTATAAAGATACACAATGTGATAACTGTGCTTAGCAACCGGTGCATGTACACAACAGCATGTGAGAGCCGAGCTTCCGGGTTCTTAAAGGACCCTTGTATTTACTAAGTTGCCCTCAAATATGCCTGATAGAAAATCAGTCCTTGGCGTTTAAATTTAAGTTTTCCCTTCCAGGCATGGCCATTATTAGGTATAGTGTTGACAGGTTGTTCAAAGTTAAAAATGAAAGCATGATAATTCTGAAGTTTTAAATAAGAAAGTAAATTAAAGGTGTTTATATGACTGTGGTTGCACTATAAGGAAAGGCATAAACAAATAATTGAAAAACAAACAAAAAAAATGTTTTAAAATTCTAACGATAAAAATAAAACAAATAAAGAAAAAATAAATATCAAACATTATTGATTTGTATAATAATCTTATTCACTGACACACACACACACACCAACAACTATGAGTCAGATGCAGCGGCCCCATGTGCACTATTTGTATTTTTATTTTGCAAGTTAAATATGAACACAGCAATTTCACATGTTATATTACTGTCATAAACTTACCGTATAGAAAGCAAATTTTGAAAACTGCCACTAAGAGTACTGGTGCTACGCACTGTACTTCAATCTAATCAAAGTGGATATGCACTGCAACTCCAATACTGACACTGACACACATCCTTTGCCTCTTGTGTCTCAAGAGAGGACCAAACGTCCATGCACTGGTATTCACACACAGGTTGCACTTTTCCTCTGAGGGAGCCCTATTTTGCTCAGAGGAAAGCCTTTGATGCTCTTTTTGCTCTCTGTTGTTGTGCCAGAGCAGAATAATTGCACTGCTTTTGTGTGCTTCCCTCACCTTCTACCCCTAAGCAGGCCAAAGGCAACTGATTTTGTTTGAGTGTACAAAATTGAGAGAGACGTCTCTTCATCCCATTGCTTTTAACTAGGTTCCCTTTTTTGTTTTTGTTTGCTTTTTTGTTTTATTCATCCTGAAAATATGGCAAAATATACAACCTGCAGATGAGCACCATTTGCATTGTGGTACAGGCAGTACAGACTGAGTATAGGATCACATTTTTAATGGATGAATATGCTCTTGATTTACTGCACAACTCTGATTTTACCAGATTTTTTATTCCTAAATTTTATTTAAAAGTTTGATTAAATAATAAAATATGAAAAGTTTTCAATTCAGTATATTTTTTCTTTGTTCCTTATTCTTTTATTTACTCTTATTCAACAATGAAAATAAAAAATTCCATTAGGTCTGATGTATTTTATTTAGATACCATACTGGACAGCTAATATTCGTCCTCAGCCCCTGGGCAGGTGAACCACCAAGCAATCCATGCACCACGGGAACAACTACAAATAAATTTGTAAAATGAATATTTCACAAAGTGTTGGAAATTTCATTTGACAGGATGAGTGATATAGTTTTCAAAATGTTTCTTTGACATGCTGTTGAAAAATGGCCTTGTCTTGGAGGGAGCAGGACACATCCCCCTGGGTCTGGTTGTCCTTCAGTTTTGTAAACTCATTAATATATCACCTATGTTTTCCAATTTTGTGGGTAATACTTTATAATACAGCTTCACTGCCTCTGGTAATTTCCATTAAAGATATGACCAATGCAAATTGTGTCACTTATCAGTTTTAATTTATGTAGTTTATTACCCAGACAAATAAAGAGGTGTGTTGTTCCGGTTTTATTTGTGGCAGCATTTTGCTGACGTAAAAGAGCATTTTATGTCCGTATTGTTGGTGCGATGGGGATAAAAAGTGTTGATGGATAGCCCAACTGAGACACAGCCAATGGACGTGAATATGAGACGCATAAATATGAAAGCAAGGCAGCAGAAATCAAATGACACCCTTGGCCTTTTCTTAAAGGAGCATGTGCATATGACAGGTGATTTACACAGACACACAAACTAATTTTTGTCGCACAAGGACACAAAAACTTTGGGCGTAATGAGAAACTAAGGCCTCAAATCACAAGACGATAAATTGAGTGTCAGAACAGGCCAGCCAAGGTTGCACGCTGAGTGGCCAGAATACAAACACACATACACACTTCTGGTCCCTTCAACAACATGACAAAGCAAGTACATGTGCTGCACAGTAACACAGCACATCATGGATGCTTCTCTCTGAATTTGATAAAGCTTAAAGTTTTATAATAAAAAAAGCTACTTTATTTTGCAACAGTCAGCAATTTACAGAAAACTTGCTTTGATGTTTGGTTCAAACTGTGACGATCCTGCATGAATATATTTGATTTTCTGTTAAAGAGATGCTGACTATGATAATAATTTAGGAAAACATGTTTGACCAAACTCCAAAAAGGTAGCAAAATTAGAAGACTTTATTCTGTGAGAACTTTTTTCCATGACATAAAGGAATGTAAGTAGCAAGCTTTATCATAGTAAACCCTTATTTCCTCTCATTTAAATGAACATTAGTAACTGATGTCAAACAGAACTTTCTGCTACATCTCAAGCCAATGTACAATTCTTATTCTGATTTTGTGCAGGACACAAATTGGATTTGAATTTTACTGTAATTTGGATTTGAGGTTCAACAAAACCACAAACATGAAGCAGAGGATACAGAGGACGCGGTGCCAAATTAAGCCTGGAACATCTGGCAGTCCGGTTCTTTTTCCTGGACCTTACAGTGTGAATCAACGTCTGCCCAAATGTCAGAGGTTTATGTTAAAAAAAAAGAAAGAAAGAAAGAAAAAAGCGAACTTCCTTCACTATAGAGTAGCGAGCAAAAAAAGAACCTCATGCTAATTACAGATGAAGCAGAATGAGTGCTGATGACAACCAAATGTTATCTTACAATAGTGATAAATTTGCACTCAAGTGAGCAACGGCTGAAAGCAGTCCTGTGTATTCTTAACTCTACTCCACTCTGGTGTTGCCTCCATCAGGGGCTCATTTTCCAAAGAACTATCAACATAATGATACCTCTTTAGGGCCTAACCACATCCAAATCAGTTAGTAAACAACCCAAACGGGGATCTGTACACATTTTTACAGACAATTAACTGTTATCACGAGGGGCCCAAATGGATTAGTAGGCTCATTAATGTCTGAGGCTAATCGGTCCTTGATTGGAAATGTGAGAGAATGTGAAATAAAGTCATGGTTTGATCCAAATTGTGTTTGATCATGGCACCGTCTTTAACAACAGCCCCAGTCTGCAAACAGTAATTGAGGTTTTTTTTTTTTTTTTCCTCTAAATCCCCCAATGAAAATCTGGCTTTTACCCTCCTTCCATTTGGCTTCTAAACTCCATAAAGCATTAAAATGGATGAAAAATGTTTTGCCTCATAAGCTGCTGCTCTTTTGTGAAAGCCCTGAGATCATTTTGCTGATAATTATTATTTGGTCTTCAAAATAATAAATGTCTTTGGTTAGAAAAGTGCCTTTCAGAGCCTTTCAAAGTGCTGCTGATTCAGTGCTACTTGTATTTACATCTCATATTTTGATCCAACCTGTATTGATTTAGCAGGCATTCAATTAAGGATATCACAACAGTTCACATCTCTAATATATGATGATGGTGGAAAATAGATTAAACTGAAAAAAGGATCATATTGTAATGGCAGTGAAGATAAGAAAAACAGAGGTTTATTTATCTTATATCACGTCTAACTTTAGTAGATCATAACATAACAGGTATGGATTTAATCTACAGATGCTCCAGTTCAAGATAGGACCAAACTTTTCTACAGAGTTTCTGAGCCAAAATATGGCCTGCAACAGACTCGCCTTGTTTTCAGTCGAGCCGATTGCCAGAAATGTCTCTTGCTATGTTGTAAGACATATCGTAAAACAAGAGATGCTCAAAGAGGATTTTTGCATGGATCAAGAATTTCCAAAGCGAACAAAAAAACAAATCACTCCGACCTATCCAACACTGCAGGAAGAGAAACTTTCCAAACATACGAAGCAGCCAACCTTCCTTAAGTACAAATGCGATTTCCTGAATATTTCTCCTTGATTTGAAATTGTCTTGCCCTGCTTCTAACATCCTAGAATCAAATTATGGTTTCAGTGGTTGAGCCCTGTGAAGCTCCTGCCAAAAGGATGTGGTCCATTAAAGTACGCCACCATTCCACTAATTATGAAGCAGCCAAAGCAAACTGCACGCACTGCTATCACCTGGCCCCGCTGCCAAATACTGTTCTACATGCAGGATCCTTCGTCTAATGGTTTACAGAGACAATCTGCTCTCGGTAACCGCTGGACATTTAGCCTTCTTGCTATGCAATTCAAACCCTATAATAAAAACTGCATACATAGATGAAAACCTCTTAAATACCTTTCTCTATGGTCAATCATTACAAGCCCTACTAGCATTTCATATAAATATATTTCTCAAATAAAATGTATTTTCATGTTAAAATTATTTTTCTTTCTTCACTCATCAAGTGCATTAACAGAATCAGTTCCTTGTAAATAAATATTGTAACTGAGCTGACTTAGTATCACAATGGCCAACGTTGGTGACAATGCTCTTTAATCTGTAAATTGTCTGGCGGGATGCTGTAATTAGCTCGTCTGCTCTCTGATATTCAATCCTCGGACAGTTTCCCTCTCGGCCGACAAACACAATCCTAATCCAGGAAATAGCCTGCAATCAGAATATTGGAGTTGACATCAGAGGTAGCCACAGAGGCGATTCCCACACACCCCTCCCATAGCTTCAAAGGTCTTCCTGGGCCTGTTATGGGTTTCCCTCGTGATGAAGTGTGACACTCCACAAACACAAAAGCCCCAGCCCTCTCGTGGGTCTGCTTTGCTTTTCTTGGATCACTCCAGTCTGACCAATGCCAAGTCAACTTGGCGGTTGTCAAAACGGGCCCCATATCTCCGAAGAGAGCGTGTCTTGTGTGGTGTCTGCACCGCTGCGTGTGTGTGCGTGCGGTAACGTGTTGAGCGTGTGTAGATAGCTTGTCACAATCACAGGGCCTCCGTCTGCGTGTGGGTGCTGTCTGTGTGTGGGTATGTGTGTTTGTTTCCACCTTGAAATGATGTAATGTGGACCCATAATCAAAGCCACCACCTGGTTGTCTGTGGGAGTCACTGGTTTGCCAAAAAAACCTCTACATATAGTCTCTGGAGACAAATGATTTAGTGATGTTGTTTTTCTTTTTAACAACCATTTGAAGATCAAACATCACCGCAACGTTTGTGCCACAGACAAAGTATTAATGTGGTGTATTTTACGATTTTTTCATTTTCCTTGATAGAGCCATCATGTCTCCTTCATTCGACATGTTATTATTCAGCATTAATCATATGTATCTTCTTTCCTTTCATTTTTTGTCCATCTCACCCTCTTTTTTTGTCAACCCCAACGTTTTCTTTCATCTATCCACCTACCCTCCTTAGCGGTCAGGTTTTTTTTTTTTTCCCTGCAGAAAGACGTCACCTGTGCTGAATAGCTGGCCCCGGCTAAGCCAGACCAGCAAACTCCCTGCCAGAACACAGCGAGCTCGGGCCTGCCATTTGTCTTGTGGTTTTTGAGTTGGGGATATTTGTCTAACGTGCTGTCCAATGTCAACACTGGCTCTAAATACCCCCGCTGCTGCACGAAGTGGGCTTCCTTAGGGAGGATAAGGATTAATGCTGGGTTGGAGATGAAATAGAGGGAGAGGAGGAGGAGGAGAACAGAGGAGGGATGAGCATTGAGAAAGGGGATTGATCAAGGCAGGCACTGTGTGTGTTGATGACAAGCAGAGGAGGGGAAGGATGAGGAGAAAGGAGCATTCAGCGTTGGATTTGTGGAGTTATCACATTCAATAAGGGATCGGTTTGTATGTTAAGATGTAAAAGAAAAGCATTTCCATATAGCAAAGTTTTGCAAATCCATCCTGTTTTTCCACACATCCCAGCCACAGTATGTACACATGGGGTTAACCATTTTAGAGCTGTGACAGGCCCCCACGTGAAAGATAGCCTCCGATCATTCAGAACCATTTCTAAACCTGTGACTAACCATAAATAACAAACAAAATCCAAGGCCTCCCACCAGCATTAACACCGACACCGCCAGATGAGAAACTGTCGGCTAGATGGGAGATGACCTCAAGTTTACGGCCTAAAACCTGTTGATCCTGAGCAATTGATTGTCACCCGTAAGACAGAGCCCCCGCCTCCATCAATCCCCCCCCACCCAACACCGTCTCAGCGAGAACAAGATGAATTCTAGCAACGATTCTGCCATGAGATGCACATCAGTGGCCTCTGCCTTTTCTTTTATGAGGCGGATTCCATACACTGGGCCCAATATTCCTGGTTACTGGAGTCTGGTGATTAAAGTGTATAAAAAAGGGGGCAGCACCACTAAAAGGCAGTGATTTAGTGAGCTGTCACCCCAGTTCAGGCAGGGCAACAAGTTCAAGTCCCCGCAGGAGGGTTGTAATGAAAATGAAACAAGGAAGGAGACGGTGTTAGGGAGGAGAGGTTGGAGGGGTTGTGAAGGGGTAGGAGGTGCGGAAGGGTCATCTGGAGGGTGGTGGTGATGATGATGATAGTGATGCATGGATTCAGAGTTTGCATATTTGTGGATGTAGGTAAACATCTTTCAGTCAGTTATCTGCAAATTATGTGGCGATTGAACAAGTTATCCAAAGTATGCCATAAGTTTTAAAACTGATTTCCTAACTTGCGGTGTGATCCATTCATTTCACTGTGGTATGAAAAGCAACAATCTCAGTGAGCATATCATCATGTGACATTGCCTGTTTGGAAGACTTTCCCAGATGGTGTGATTTTCAGCGTTGGCTGCCGAACAGCAGTGCTTTTAGTGAAAAAAAGAAAAGAAAAAAAAAATGACCCAAAAATTACATGTTTCTTTTCAAAACATGTTTGCTTATTGTTTGGCTTCTGGGTTTGATTTTCTGGCCCATGAATCCAGTAAATATTTGGAAGCGGGCTGTCATACACGAAATGCACCAAAGAAGCTTTTCAAAATGGTCCCATAATGACGCTGTTTAAATGTGACACTGACATAAAATGAAGGTGACAAAAGTTTCAATTTGGAGATTAAAAGATTTTTTTTTTCAAGTCTGTGCTATGACTGCCCAGAAAGAAAATGCAAGTAAAGTAAATAATGTGACATTGTAGTTATATGTCCCTTTTTCATATGCACAAAAACAGCATTCAAAAACAACAATTACCCATTTTATAGTGGGTGATATGTGCTGGAATATTTCTTCAGTAATAGTAGTTTTTGGCAAGTGATCCTAGCCAAGAAATGGTCTGGCACATAATCATTCATATTTGGAGAATTGTCGTTTTTACACGTTGGTTTTTGTACAGATGAAATATAAAATGTTAGTGAGGTTTTTTTTCCATTTGAACTGAGTCAGACTGGCTGTTTCTCCCTGTTTCCAGTCTTTATGCTAAACTAAGCTAAGCTAACCAGCAGCTGGCTCCAGTCAACTATATAGGCATGAGAGTGGGATTGATCTTCTCCTTTAAGATAAGATAAGATAAGATAAAATAAGATAATTTTTTATTGATCCCCCATAGGAAATTCGGATGTTGCAGCAACACAAGCAAACAATTTCACAAAACCATCTAGGCCTCAACATATGTTAAGAACTACTACGTGAGGGTAGTGGTGTAAAGGAGTTAACAGACATACAGTGTCCTAGACTGAACAGGAGGGATTACTGAGTCCCTGACCCTCCACTAACCTCGTCCTGACCTTGTAAAATCCCTGACCCCATCATTTCCACCCTTACAGGATTCATCTGCTGGCTGGACTGCCTGCCTCTCATCTGTGGGAGTGGGGTTTGATGCCTTCAAGTACCAGCCAGCTATAAAAGACACATCCTGATGGGCCTTCCTCTGTTGTGTTTAATAGCTGTCTCTCTCTCCCCCCTCACCACCCACCACCCCCCACCATCCTGACCTCCGCCACCACACCCACCCTCAGCCTCAGCGCTGGCCCTTGGCTAACCCCTCGTATTCAGGGTTCAGGGTCAGGGCAGCAGACTCCCAGCCAATTGGGCGGTTGCCCAGAGGAGCCGATGCAGGAGAGACGTAAGAGACCCAGGGACCCCTCTGATTTCCCGAGAGTTTCCAAAGAGGGAGAGGCTGCGGCGTGTTTACAACATCTTTAATTTAGGGAGGCTTACAGAGAGCATGACGAAAGAGCGACACAGTGTATAAATAAGTGTCACGTAAAAAGACGTATGCGATTCTTTCATTGCGGCCCAACAGCTGAATGAGAACAGATAAAAGAGTGACATGTGCATTAATGCCTGCTTTGATGTAGGTCAGGGATTCAAAGTTCAGTTTTTTTAAAGTGTGCACATACTGTCTTTCAGTTAAATGTCATGTTCTTACCACCTGGTGATAAAAACTTAAGGGACTTTTCTTTAAGATCACTCATCAGTTGGGGAGAAAAAAAAAAAATGGACAAGTTACGACAAAAAAATAAGATAACAGAAAGAAGAGGCAGCAAAAAGAAGATAAATAAGTTAAGTTCTGACATTTCTTTCTATGAATTTGAGAGTTGAGCTGAGGACTGTGAGAGCTCGACCGCTGCTCATTTCTACTTAAGGAAGTCTCTTCCGGCCTTGAGAACACTGATTCAAGAGCCTGGTATCTGCTGCTTCCTGCTGCAGGACAGGCACTTTTAGATGACTTGCGTGTGAATCTTTGACATTATCAATTTATGTCTGTGCTTATGCTTCCTGCGGATATGAAATACCATTCAGCTGCTGTTCCTTCTTCTAGCAGACTTATTTCCGAAGCAGCTATGACTGGACAGCCGACCAACACAATGGACACAACTCTGTTAAGGGATGTATTTCACAGTAAAGACAATGACGATACAAACAATACACGCGGCATCCACAAAGCCTACTTCCTGAAACAGATTCTTTAGAATAACAAATGTCGGCTGCTTATGGCTCTCTGATGGCTTCATTTTTCACTCGGCATAACTTGCTAATTTTTACTGCTCAACGTCCTCCACTCAGCCCGTGTCACTAAGTCATAAGCACGCTGCTCCCGGCTGATATATGGGTCTGCACAATGACGTCAGCGAAAAAACACTTTCAATAATTGCCATGATTAATATTCCCAGCCTTCCAACACCTTCCCTTCTCCATCCAGCCACACATCCTCGGCGAGGTTCATCTATCAGTCTGCTCTCAAACTGTTTAAGTCCTCCGTGATGCATGGCGCGCTGCCAATGCTGTGTCCCAATGCAAAGTATTTACATTCATTCAAATCATGAGTCGATGAGCCTCCGGTGCATAAAATTACCATGAGTTAAAGAGTTGGAAAGAGGGAGAGGACTGGAGTATTTACTATTTAATTGTCTCAACTTCATTATGCAACAAAAGTGGGATTTTTCTTGTGTGTCAGTTGGAATGATGACGTCAAAACTTGTCTTCTTTTCTATTAATAATTAGACAAATAAACATGAATACAAAGTGTTTATCCACATTCACACTGTCACAATGTACATGTCAGTGATGTCCCCCAGCTGGCTGCACTGTCTGGAATGTGTGTCGAGCTCTCACAGGACGGGTTTCCTCTTGGCCTGCACTCCAATTGTTTAGGAGGAAAAAGGTGAAACAGATATGTATAAACAGCGGAGGTCTTCCAGAAAGTCCGGAGAGGCGTAGAGGGCCTGGGACAGTAGCTGACCTGTCATATTCACTGTTCACACTGAGGAGTCAGGGCTGCCATATTCTGTCTAGTGGCGTCAGAAAAAATAAACTCTCACTTCCTCAATGTTGATGGACAAATATATATTCCAGTGGGAAACACTTCTCGTACATGCTGGCTTTGGACCAGTCGGGCTGTTTAGAGCGCGTATACAGTGTAAGAGCAAATAATACAGTGGAGTATACAGTACTTCAATATATGAACTGTAGCCAGTCCAAATTAATGCTTCAATGAATATACAGTAAATTAAAGCTCTTGTACTCTTGAATAAAAAAAAAAAAACCCAACCAATTCACAAGTATTGGTTCAACCCCCTGATACTGCAGGCCCATATAAAAAAAAGTATTTGCATGTTATATAAAGATTTACTGCATCCTTATACTTATACTTGCAGGTTCAGGGCAAACATCTATATGGTGTGAGGTTAAAAACTAATAGCACATAACTGAGTACATAACTAGAGTACATAATATATAGTATAGTAAAATGTTGTATGAAAATAGCAGGGTCATGCAAGGCTGGCAGAAAGAAACACCTAAATTAGATATATTAAATGAAAAGTTTAAGATATGTATATTTCTTCCTATATGTGTTATACATCTTTTTTCACTCCTCATCAACCTGTGTCCACAACAATGTGATCATTATAAAGCGACTTTATACCTACAATAAACAAGTATTTGTCTGATATGTAAGATATGCAGATATGTACTGTATTTTGGAAATGTGTGTGTATTTCTTTGCCACTTTTATCTGTTTGACTTGCACAGTCTTTCTTTTCTTTCTCATGCAGCACTTCATTGTCTTTGTGTATTTCAAAAGCGCGGATCATAAAAAAGAAATATGGTCATGGCTGGAGATATGCCTGCTCCCTGTATGAATGCGATCTTTAGACAGCGATGTTCAGTGTAACAAATTGATAGGAGTCAATTAAGCATCTATTATTAACCTCCTATGGTTCACTGTCAATTATCTGTCCCATTAACTCTGTAATACTGTACGCAGTATGTGTTTAACACTGAGGAGATCCAGCATGGCTCATATCTAATCTGCACGTATGAAAAAAGAGCAGAAATGATGACTTTTAATGTCAATTCAATTTAATTAGATTTAATGAAATGGTTAAGGTCATTTATACCTCTGTTCCTTGGCTCTTTGATGATTTATAGTAATAATAAGGTACGCTTATATAGATTAGTCATAAATTCCCCACACTTGTTCTACAGTCTTAAAGTCAAGGCACAAAGATGGTTGTTCTGCCATGATTACCATATTAAAGATAATATTACTGTCCGCTTCAGAGATGGTCGGGAATTACTTATATCTATTTAAAGGCATGGGAAAATTTGGAGAAGGGC
The DNA here is from genome assembly GCA_037975185.1 of Centropyge bicolor. NCBI lineage: Eukaryota > Metazoa > Chordata > Actinopteri > Pomacanthidae > Centropyge > Centropyge bicolor. Next base: position 1,540,205 of record JBBMOC010000010.1, read on the forward strand.
ATTTTTTAAAAATAGACGATCCTTTCCTCTTCAGAACATGACACATGCTGAACAGCACCACAGAAAAGATAATCAGCACCACATGGAAATAATGCATATTTATCGCATGTGGTGGGTGTAAAAAAAAAACAAAAAAAAACGCCCAGCCATTTCTTCCATGTTGCTTCCATGTCTGTGTTACGTGATGCCAATTCCTGCTGTGTCCCTCTTCATGTTCATCAGAAAACCACTGCGCTTGTAACAGGAAATCATTCTACTGCTGCACTGACTGGGCCCTATTTACACAAACTCCCCAAAACACTTAAGACAGGATATTTGATTGTGAGAAGTCTTTTCCATGTTGTTTTCCCAGAGCTGGCCGTCACCCTGGGTTAAGCCATAAACACATGAAACGCACAACTCGCAGCACTGCTTACATTGTAAAAAAAAACAAAAAAACGTATTAAAGAGCTGCTAGTCATTAGAGACTTTGATTGCCGTGTTCCACAGCACTGATTTAGTCAGACTTTGTTTGATGCCATTGTTTTTGTCTACAATGTACTGACTCAGTCATGTGTTATACCTACTGTGTTGAGAGGCTTTGCATCAAGCAAATGAGCTCAGGAAACAGATTACATTGTAAACTATTTGCGGCAGTTAGAATACAGCACCAAACACAATGACATTCGGAGAGCATATTATGCGAAAATTCAATTCTTCTGAGAGTTGGGAAGGAAACCAATCTGACCACAGAAATCCCAAATACCAGCTGGCCCGTTGCTGACATGAAAAGCAAGGGCTGCCAAGCCAGACATGCTGTCATCTGACCCCAGCGAATGGACTGCAACACGCCATACACTTGGGTCTTGAGTCAGTATCTGGACATCCTCTCAGTGTGAATAGACCAGCAACGTCCCTGTGGCAGAGTCCCTACAAGCCATTTTTGCTAATGGCACTTCCCTGAGAGATTTACGATCCAGAGACACAGGACAATTAGAGAAAGGGAAACACAAAAGCCTGGAGCTCTCCACAGGAAGATTTATGGTTTACAGAGGTGCTATTTTTGAAATTGAAAGTCTGATTAGAAAGAGCTGATGGTGTGATCCAGTAGAGGACTCTGACTCTGTCATGTACAATGTCAGGTTCGCTCATGTGTCACTTAACTGGTGGCCTCATTACATCGTCTCAGGGTCCACGGTCCTGTGCTGTGACTGACACGTCCTCTTTGTTTATTCACTGTTGTGTTTCTGACATTAACATAAGAAGATGTAATAAATTAGTCACAATAAGATACACAGCATGATGGCAGAGTTTGCTCAGGCCAGACTGAGTCTTAGATTACTGCCCCCACCACCACCACTGCCAACACCTCTCCACTCAGGAAGTGAAACAGGAAACACTTGTAGTCATGTTGCAAGACTCCGGGAACCTGGAGTCCTGTAACACAGAGAGAGGATATAAGACCGCATGATAAGGAGACAGACAAACTGAGGTGAAGGGAAAACAGAGAGAAAAGGAAAGGTGACAAAAAGGGTGAAAGTAAAACAAAGTGTGTGGAGATATGCTATCAGACAAATCTCTTTGATTACTATCCACACTAATGGTCACCATAAATGACTGCAGACCATATGTAATGAAACCCAATTATATTTGTATCACATAAAATGAGATCACATTCAGGTCAGTTCGTCTGAAAAGTTTCTACTTTTACACCGATTCTGGAATTGGATGGATTCAAGGTAAATTCCACTGTATGTTAGCCGTTTAGTACAAAACATCATGGCTGTATTTAAAACATTTTGGACGCCTGGTCAATCATGACTCAGGAAAAATTACAGGTCATTCTTTTCATCTTGTGTAAAACAATATTTACCTCCTTAATAACATGTTGCTCAGCTCTGCAGACACATGTCATTCATTATGTCACCCTGCAACATGCTAATAATTAACTTATTGAAACACCAACTTTAAGGGCCTATAATCCTCAGTTAAGTCAGTGGTAAAGATTTTACTGCCAAATACTTGAATCGGATTCCCTGTGGGAGGAGTCTGTCAGGATCCCTGTTACTCCTTACAATCATATCTTTAATCATATTTGTATAAATAAGTCTTGTCACTATCAACCTGTGTGTGTTTTAATACACCTTCAAACACAAGCAGAAAAAACCCTGACAGTGAATCTACAGTACGTCTGTACATCTTCCTGTCTGTGCACAACATATTGCTCAGTGATTGTGGTCTCTGATTGTCCGTGTTTAATGGCAGCCTCCATCTGCCAGCCCCGTGTGTCTGCAGGCTAGCGGCCCGCGGCGCCCCACATTAGGGCCTGTTGGCGCGGGCCCCAGGCGCATTCCGCTTCTGGAAGTGTGATTATTGAGGCCTGATTACAATGTCTGCGACCACGATAACAAACCAACCCTCAGTGAGCGCTTGGCAATCTCATTGCAAAACAAAACGGCTGGAGAATTAATGACGCTTCAAACTCGGACAGGTTTTTTAGTGCCGATAATCTGGATCCAGGGTAATTTGCGGCAATTGGTGGCATATGGTTTGGTTTTACACTCGATGTCCAGCAACAGATATGAAATCTGTTGGACTGGGAGTGATGTGGCACCCCATAAACAGATCCATTCGAGTTAATTTAGAGTGGATAAAAGCAATAAACAAAGGGCCAATAAGAAAAGTGATTTGACAATAAAAGAATAACATAAAAGGAGCGAATTAAAAGCTAAGACGAAAACGAAAATTTGGGATAAGAAAAAAAAGAAAAAGAGGAGCTTATAAAATCAAACAGTCATCAAAACAGCAGTTCAGCTGTCTGGTTTGAGTTTTCCACAGGATGTCCATGGGGTGGCTAAAGCATGTCGATGTGGAGACGGAACCAGAGAACAGAGAGCATGCTGCTTAGTGTTTGACACACACCTGAAAGCCCCCATGTTCTCTTTCTGTAGAAGTGCCTGTGGTGGTCTCCAACTGCCAGCTTGTTTTTGAGAGGTACTCATTGCCTCATCCCTGCCTCCAGGCAAAACTCCATCCCTATCCCCACCTCCTCTCTTTCTCTCTTTTCCTATTCTCCTCCTCCCCTCACTCATCAACTCCCTCTTTTGCTCAAACTACTCTCACTCTCCTCTCTTCTTCTCTCAGTTTCTCCATCTCTCCGTCCCCTCAGGGCAGCAGGTTCGGGTAGAAGTCTATTGCGGCGATCAGAGCTGATAACCTGTATTCTGGACAGGCGTGCCACATGGGGCCACACCTTGCCCGAGGATAGGTCCATCCATGCTGGGGGCAACAGAGGCACAGGGGCCAGGGGGCTAAGGCCGGCGGCTAGGTCTAGAGTCGGGGCTGTGAGCTTGAACTGAAGCAGTAGCAGGAGGAGGAGGAGGGGGGGTGGAGGGGGGGTAACGTGCTGGAGCTGGGACAGCAGCTGAGTGAGCCTGAAGGCCAGAGCAGGCGGAAGGGGGCGCAGAGAGGGGTGAGGGGCAGAGATGTGGAGCCAGGAAGAGAGGGAAGGGTCAGGGTTAGTGACAGGGGTCTGCATGGTCCAGCTGAGGCTCTACTGATCCATGGTCGAGTGGAGCTGACAGGTGAGAGAACAGCACCAACCCTAATGATGGCAGCCAAGGTAGGGGTTGGGGGAGATGTTGGTACAGGTTGGCGTGCGCTCTTGCACCGTTTGATGGGGTTGTAGAGGAGTGAGGGGGGGGGAAGGAGGGGATGGAGTGAGTGGTGGACACAGAGCAGTGGAGAGTGATGGAATCAACTGTTAAAGCCTGCTGTGTGTAAAGCTTTTGTTTATACCGATGTTTCAAATCAAAGATCAATCGGAGGCCTCAGCCGAGCCGTGTCTGCAGCGCGGCTGTTGTGCTGCAGCAGACTATAATTATCCGTCTCAAATTCAACCTCACAAAAATGCACTCGATGGGCCAAATTTGTATTTGCAGTCTAAATGTTGGAAGTCAAGTAGTTCACATTGCTCCATTTTTTCGCCACTCGCACAGTCATAAGGCCGTTTTTTATCCACTTAGCTGCCTCCACAGCGGGCGACAACAGGCCATGTGTTCTGCCTCCACTTCAGTCTTTAAAATAGGACTCGCTGTCACTTTAGTAAGAGACCACAAGCTGGAGTAGTTGTTCAGAGGAACTAGGGTGAGGTGCTGTGTGTAATCATGTTTGTGCATTTGAGCATGTCTTTCTGTGTTTATATGAGTGTTAGATATGTATGTTTGTTGCAGGGCTGTGTGGCGACGCTCCATCTGCCAGGCTGCGTGGATTGGCCAGTCTGTGCCGCCACCAATTCCTTCACCGTCCGCGGGTTTGTGGAGGGGGGGGTGGAGGTCGATTGGGGGGAAGGAATGGTGGCGGCGGTGGGGAGTGTACACAAAAAGTCACCCTGAATCTGCCAGCTGATTAATCAAGGGTGATTCGGCGGCAAGCGCAGCCTACCCGCTCCTTCCTGGCTAGTCCGTGTGTATTTATTTAGAGTAACCCGTGGCCAGTCATGCCTGACCTCAAACCATCAGGAGCAGCCACAGTTGCGCCCAAGCATAAACAAAAAATGCGTAATGAAGGTAAGAGGACAGAGGATGGGGCGGGTGAAGGAGGGGAGGGGAGAGAAGGGGGCTAAGGAGAGCGGGAGGAGGGCCGGCGCTCTTTCTTCTCTCAGAGATAGGGATCTTGAGCTTCGCAGCAGAGCTCATGGGTCCAGACACTGAGCTGAAATAGCTGCCTGTGTCCTGGTGTTTACTTCTCAGCTGACATGGGAAGGGAAATCATTGACCTCTGTCGGAGCAGCCAGGGTCCATCCATCTTCCAGGCTGAAGGTATTTTTTGTTGGGTATCAAATAGCTGATGGCGAGGAGGGGGACGCCATCCTACTGGCATAAAGAGTTAATTGGAACTCAAGGCTACACAACTGAAGTTAGGTTAGTTATTGCATTAGGGTTTGTGAGTAGTTTAATGAGACAAAAACACACCAACCACAGCTAGCAGCCATGTTACGATTCTATTCTATTCAGTTTTTTTGTTTCCACGCGTTTGAAACCAACAGCCTCCTCTGCTCCTGCTCCGAATGTGCTCCAGTTCATATTGGGGTTAAAAGCATCAAGCTTGATCAATTTCATCATCTTAGCTGTGATGTAAGTAGCACGGCAAGCAGGAGAACAGACACAAACAAACTCCAAAGATGGAGCCTCTACAGAGAGTTATTGATCGAACATGAAGGTTAGCCAGAAGTCTGAGAAGGTTGGCTCTCAGCGGTCCCACGTGGCGTCGAGAGGCCCGACTCTCTCTGTCTGTAGAGCACAAAACACAGGAAAGAACAAACACGGCGGATGGGAGAGAGGAAGGGAAGAACATAACACTCTCTCAGTGAGGCTGAGGATGTGTGTTTTGGATGAATCACGTGGCCAAGAGTCGCTGTTATAAAAGGCGATTCAGTGTTTTACAACCACTATATTATAAAGGAATAAATTAAACCAGCACAGAAACAGCTACAAATCAAAGGTAGCTCATATGGTTTACTATTATGCACCGAGTTCAAATTTGCATTTTAAGTCCTCAAAGTTATTTTAAAGGCACAAGGGGAGCAGAAGTCAGCTGTGACATGAGTGGGTGGCACTTAAGACGCCTGTTTACCAACCTCCTTGTCCTACACACATGTCTGCCTCCTCGCCTTGTGTTGGTAAGTCATCTGCATGACACGTGGTGATTGTCCAGGAGAGGCAGAGTGGCAATGCAGGTGAGCAGGTGGAGGCAGGCAACACACCACCTGGTGCTGGGAGAAAAAGGAGAACAGAGAGAGAGAGAGAGAGCGAGAGAGAGAGAGAGAGCAGCCTCCCAGCACAGCTTGTTGGGTTCTGACCCACCACAGCCCTCAATCTCTACAAACCCACCCGCCCTCCTTTTCCCTCTGCCATCACATTCAGATCAGCCACACAGCGCCTGCCTGACTGAAGCAGGAAGGGGCCCGTCTCCCGTCGAGGCAAACAGAGGATGGGAGGATGAAGGGAGGGCAGGAGAGAGAAGGAACATAGCGGTAAACAACGGCACCTTTTGTCCTGCATCTGTCTGAGCCCGGCATCCTACGGCGTGTGACAGTTAGAGATGCATGTGGTGCATCCAGCGATCCCCGACGTGGATGTTGAGTCATCCCAGATGGCCGTCACTTTTTCCTCCCCTCTCCTTGTCTTTCTATCTCTCCGTTGCTTTCGCCACCTCCCATCACCAAAGGCCACTCTGATATGACTTTGAGGAATGAGGATGTGTAACTGGGTTAAATACACAGTGACCAGTCAGTTTATTAGATATTGTACCTTTTAATATGAATTTAATCAGTATGAATATAATGATGACGTTTTAAGTAATTAAGAGTTTACATTAAAATCCTTATACAGTACACAAGAGCTGGAAGGCATAAAAACAGCATTGGGATGTGATGAAGCTTTGCAAAATACCTAATAAAAAATTTAGTATCTTCAGATTTTTCTTTTTAAAGGATTTCAGTTTTATTTTATTTTTCTTTGTTTTTATTGTCACTGCATTAATGTACTGATACGTGAATTTGTGTTCCTTAAGTGCCGCACGTGAAATGTTATACTGCATTTTATCTGGCTGAGAGAAATGATATTTAACAACCTGCACATTTCACATCAGAGGGGACAAAGAATGATGATTAACCTCCTCTAATAAAACTTCCAACATAATTATGCACATGCCAACTGCAAAGAAGCACTCCCCGTCAAAGTTAATACCCCTGACAGCTTCTCACTTCTCGTTGACAAAACAGAAAAAAAAAAAAAAAGAGATACATAACCCTTTGACTTTCGACAGTTCGGATGTAGAAGCCGGCTTGACAGATGCTATGCTATTCCCCACATCTTGAGATGGGAAAAGGTATGAAAATGCATTATTAATTTCACAATGTGGATAGCCAATATTCATAGAGTGCAAAGGAAGAGGAGGCAGGCAGGCTGGCGGATGTGCCAGCCAATGAACAACTCTAACCTTGAGCTTTCACCATCGCTGGTTGACATCTCTGAAAACATGTTCTTTTTTTTTTTCCAAGTGCGGGTTGTCAGCGGTACTGTCACAGGCAGGGAGAGGCGACGCTAAGTAAAGAAGGACACATGTGGCTCTGTGAGGAGGGGGGGGGTCTCTGTAAAGTCACTCACAGAGTTCCTGTCACGGTTAAGTAGACAGGTGCTTACTGTTAACACCCCACTAATATCTTTATGCATATTTATGAATCCCCCTCCCTTATAATACGTTGCTCGTTAATGTCACAGCTGCCAAATATTGACTATGACTTTCTTTTAAAAAGCGCATAAATAAAACAGCTTTTAAAGATTCTGACCTGCTTAAATACATCGCTTTTCCTGTCCCTTTGATCAGAAAGCTTTTCATTATTCAAGCCTCCATGCTTCTTTATATTCTGCCACCTCATCTGCTGCAAATATGCAATATATCTTTATTTAGAGTAGCTACCTATCCCTTCATCTACCGTCCCTGCACTTAATCCTTCCTCTTTTTCTTACGTCTAAGTGTGGTCAGAGACATCTAAGTGCTCTCATTATGGGAAAAGTTTGCGAGCGGGGCAAAACTTGCTGCTGGGTCTCATCAGTGAGAAAGAGGGAAATGGCTTTATAGTCTCTGAGGATTTGTATGCTGATTGCTCCCTAATTCTGACTCCCGCTCTGTAACTGCGCCTTTCTTTTCCCATGAAAACTTGGCCAAGAATTTGCAGAGTGCTGCACATGAGAGGAAGAGATTTGAAGAGACGTGTATGGAATTAGACAAGTTCCTACTCTGCTGTAAAATCTCAGTTCTGGTTTGTGCAAATAGTCCCATCAGACTCTGTCCAGTATCTGTTGGGCTCCAACACAGGCCAAGATGGGACAATCAGCAGAGCATAAGTAAAAATTCAGATTGAATTTATTATCTTGGATTGGAAATACTTTGGTTCAAATTGTGTTTTTACTCTCTGAGAGTACTGCACAGTGTTGGATGGTCTGTACTCACATTATTGACAGCGCTGATGCAGCCTGCTGCAAACAGGAGAAAAGGTCATAAGAGCTCAGGACAGAGACTGAACGCTTCACCTGAAGACTGACAACCCTGATTTTAAAATTTCACAACGGCAGATGGCTAGGACATTAGGAAATATAAATATTTTCTCTCTGCAGAAAGTTAACAAGTATTTTACTGATCATCGTTTTGAATCATCTGCACTAAAAAACTCTGTTTCGTTGGCAGGATCAAATGTTTCTCAAATGTGTGATTATATGGAGTTTATGGTGCAGTTTGGAACGGCTCCATGCTGCAGTGGAAACCTCAGAGATCTGCTATAAAAACCAGTAATCATCTCAGCTATGATTTGGACTAAATCATTTCGCCAAGGTTTGTGAATATGAAGCAAACCTCTGTAACTGATAGACATTTTTACTGTATTTACAAGCTGACAGCGGATCTGAAGTCAAAATTGCACAATTCCTATAAATAACTCCAAACAAAAAGCCTGTATGTGTAGGAACAAGCAAAGAGATGAGAGCGACGATCATACAGCACATACAGTACAGAATATCCATATCTAAACCTCTAAGCTTTTGCATTCTGGTGGGACTTTGGTTTGTCCCTTCCTGTCTCTGAGAATAAACAAATTACCCCCGTGGAGCCATGGGTGGGGTCAAAGGTCAAGCCTGACACAGGGAGGCATGGTGTGACAGGCTTAGGCCACTTGGACTTCTCGCCCAAGGAACAGATGTTAGCGGCGGCAGTGTGATTATCGCCACGGCGGCCGAGGAACAGGAGCAACGGCCCTTGGATGGATGCTGGTAATTACCCAGGCTCCCCTGGGAAGGAGATGACACGTGCCCGCCACTCTTGGAGATCACAGGGGCGTAATTAAAGCTGCAGTAACAGTTGTTAATAGGGCAGCAAATAAAGGTAGCAGGGGATGAAGGGAAAGAGAAAGCAAGGGAGAGGGAAGGAAGTGAGGGGGGCATAATGGAGGATTGTCTCTCCTTTGTCCTCACAGTTGTTTGTTTTGCACACGGTGACCTTCCTGTAAGGCAATGGATTTAAATGAAGGACGGTTCATTTGAGCAAGAAGAGGGTGACTAAAAATTTGATGATGTGCCAAATAAAATAAAGGTTTGCTTTACTTTGTTTTCCCACTGACCAATCAGTATTCAAACTATGAGAAAAACATGAGAAACAGGTTATTTTCAAAAATAGATGTTACCAATCCAAAGCTTTCTGCAAACCTCTCAACACCAACTCGGCAAATTCACCCAGACAAAATATATAACAAACTTCTTGGCGTCAATGTCCAGCAGCAACAACAAAAAAAGCTTTACTGTACAACAAAAATGTCACAAAGTCACCTCAAGACCTCTGCTGGCATGAAATCAGCCAGGAATCTCTTTAAGTGCAGCCGTAGTGTTTGCTAGTGACAGGTATGTTTTTGTCTCGCTCGGCAGTGTGTGATGCAGAGAGTGCCCACGCAGAGCTCTTAAAAGCACCATACAAGACCCCAAGTGTCAGAGCACATCACCACAGCCTTTTAGAGCCACAAAACCCTCTGACAGCACCAAAATGGCTTCTCTTGCTTTTTTTGTGCTCCAGTCGGCTTCTTATAAATGACCACATTCAACCCCTGTATGGCACTTGACAGGCCTATGGATTCTCCTTCCTGAAAGGCCTGATGCGAAATAAAGCACACATTGCGTCGGGGTGCAGTGGGAGGCTGTTCTGTAAGTGCGTTTAGACTTTGTATGAACAACTTAAATGGTTTTCAGCTTGATGGTAAGTTCTCTTTTGGATGTCAAAGAGAGTTGAAAAAAGGTTAAATTGGAACTGGTGGTGGACAAGTGAGAAGTTGCCAAAACATTATGGCATACTGTATGATTAATCCAACTGAGGAAGACTGGAGCGTTTTCACTGCTGATACCATATAAAGGTCCTCGAAGATCAAATGTCTGGCCAAAGGCAACAATAAAGTTTGCGTAATGGTTTCCCTAATTACATTAAAGCTGTATTTGTAGTCGTGCAACACATGAAGTCTTCATTGTCATTTATGCCTAACCCGCTGTTTTTTGGCACTCTGGATCTCTGGAGATCTCTCCAGTAGAAGAATGAGGGGAGCAGAAAAGAAGAGGCGGATCAGATGACTGTGGCGATAATGTGTGAGTTTGCCTGTCAGGTCTGTCTTCCATAGCGGAGGGGAGTCCCACAGAGAATTAGCCTTGCTGAGCTTGACACAGAATACCCACCCAGATAAATGGCGAGGTTCTGGCAGGACATATTTTTGGGATTAACTCGCTGACCCAAAAAAGTGATGTCCGCAAAATGAGACCACCAGGGACAGCGGAAGAGAAGCAGCCATTTCTTCAGCTGCTGGAGCCAATGTCAGCCAGTGAACCCCGATCTTTCAATTACTGTCATTTAGCTCTCAAAGAGAAAAGGTCCACTAGGGATTATATGTCCGGCGTGAAGCTGCCAATTCATACATAAGGCCAGCCAAAGCAAAGGTATGGATAAACCATCTCTATTCTAGTGAAACTAGCGATTCCATTAGCATATAGCACTCAAGACCCACTTTAAAGGAACAAAGTGGGGTCTATTCGCTGCCAATGATCCTCAAAGAACTAAATGGAACGGCCACATCTTCTGTTGTCCTAAATACGTTTTTCATTTGGACAGACCACCACTGATGTTACCATGCAATGCCTCTCTCTCTTGTTCATTGTATCTCTCTCTCTCTCTCCCTTGCACTCTCGCTCTCTGTGGTAACATTCACACATCACACATTGCAAATGTCCGCATGCTCTCGATATCTTTGAGTGTTGTGTTGTCAGTGTTTCATGACTTATTCACTCATTTTAGCCCACTAAGGGCATCAATATTTAATAGGGGTGGAAGCGTGTTTTCCCATGGCTTAATAAAGGGTATGGTGTGCATGCACAACACACACACACAGACACAGTATGTGAATGCATATGTGCGTGTGTTGTCTGCAGCACTATAACAGCTTGTATTCTCTGCCTCTGTCTCTTGCTGTGGTGAAGAACAAACAGAGTGGAAGCAGGACAAAGACAACAAAGGCAACACCTACAGCAACTGATACAAATCTTAAACAAATTGGCCATTTTAGTTGCCATTAAATGCAGCTTTTTACATACTATCAAGTTAACTGATTGTTAACCCTAAGATTGGTGGACGACCCCAGCTACAGCTGATCAACATCTACCACCGTGATTGTGTTTTTGAAACAGATTCAAATAAATATTTCACCTCACTGTTGACCTCCTTTTCACCATCATCAAAATCCAGCTATAACTTATGAACGACTCTATCTGAGTTTGATCTAACGTTGGCTTTAACCAGGTAAATCGATTGGTATAACCTTATGCATTTAAAGGGCAAGCGTGACTGCATTAACATACCGTGTTACTTGATTAGCTACCGATCGGTACAGTCCTACAGCTATATCAATTCCACAGTTAACACTCATCAAATCTAATCCTGGCTGGAAATCCTCATGCAGCTCGCTGTCATATCCCGTTGGCAGGTCGCATCTAAACTGATTTGGCAACCTTTTGTCTTCTCTAATCTGGTCAAATCAATAGAAATATTCGCCCTTGATCCGGCACGGGGGGCCTGGATCAATATGAATATTGATCAATAAGTGGTATTGGATGCGTCGGGAGGTCAGCCAGTCCTAGTAGAGTCGAGGCTAATCAGTTTAAGCTGCCCGCAGGCAGTAAAATGAGGGCTAAGCGAAGTTTAAGAAGTGACCTGGCCTGCAGAGAAGAGTCCTTGGCTCCTTCCGTGTCATGAAAGCTCCCACAGGGAAAGGGGTAGAGGACGAGGAATGAAAAAAGGAAGCTTTTATTTCACATGTTAGATGTCTGAGACTGTCGCACCGCAGTCTTTTCAGTCTCATCTGTACTAAAATATAATTCATGAAAAACAGCTATCTGTTTTAAGCTTTATAGCGATGTATTTTTCTGATAAATCAATGGGCACTTAAATGATTTATTGAGCTTAGATGTAGGAACATTTCCTCAACACATAAAGTAAGACTTAATCCTTCAGTTAACCCGAAGTGAAAAATTCAAAAGCACCAAACCTGGAGATAAATAAATTACAGGACACTGGCAATATGAAGGGTATTCTTTAGCCAACAAGAAAAACAATGCTGTTATTTGTCTGTATCTTCCAATGCTTTTAGAAACCATTGTTAAATTTTAAAATTTGGTTAAGTTTTGATCAGGTTGAGGCACAGAAAGGACTTTCTTAGGTTCAAGGAAAGATTACGTTTTTTTGAAAAATAAGTTAAAATTAGGGAAGCATTGTGGTTTGGGTGAACATTACTACCTCGTTAAAGTTAAAGACAAACACTTTTGTCATCATTGTTACAATAGTAAACACATGGAAAAGGTCAGGGACATTGATTTGATGTGGAAACAGAAGATGAACACCAGTCTCCTGAACACCATCCATCCACCCTGACCTTTCATATACTGAAGAATGTGATGCAAATTTTAAGTCTTGGTTGGTACTAGAGAACATGGCAGCTACTTTTTAAATCTCACAAATTACATGTGGCACTGATGAATGAGACACGGCCACGGTGCCGACACACACAGAGACACACACAAGCCTTTGGGGGGTAATTAACAGAGGGCCGGTGTATCTAACCCCAAAACCTGTTCCTCCTCCAACATGTTTTAGCTGAGTTTATTCATTACTTTTCTCTTCAACTTTTTTTTCTTTCACATGCTGAATCTTCGTCTTCATCTTCCACCATACATGTCCTGACGCCTGACCAAGGTCAAGGATACATAGACTCATTAGACGAGAGGACGCACATGAGGATGAACGAGTCCTCCAAGGGTCACATGACATGAATGATAAGGTACTATATTCTGTGCAGTTAAAACACAAAGACCTTATAAAATAAGGAGAAGAAAGAAAAAAAAAGAGGGAGAAGCACAGGACACAGACAGGGAGGTATGGAAGAGGAGGAAAACAAGAACATGGTGAGTCGTGGCGGAGTCGGGGCAATAGATGACCTTTTCAGAGAAAGCCCCTTACGCAGTCTTGGGCCAAGGTACACTTTTATTTATAGAAGGTATTTATAGAAGCGATTTTCCCGAGGTTATCCTGAGCAAAATGCCAGTTCTCATTACCAGCCGGGTCCTGCCTGTGCCTCATTTTACGGCTGGATGAGCCCAGGCAGCGGGGGACCCAGCATGCAGCCCAGGGTCACCTATTAAATCCTCATGTCCAAGAGAGCACCGTCATGCACTTCTTGTTCTACACTGGGTGGGGCTATGGAGCAGCGAGAATAGAGTGAGTAAAGGGGTGGCCAGGTGTGTCTGTAACGCATGTGTGTGTGCGTGCTTGCCATAGTGTGGGGAGTGATTTATTAAGGGAGTATTAGGACTGGAGTTTGCCATTTTATGCCCCTCCTGTTGTTTCAGGTTGTGATTATTACATTTTAAAATCTAAGTTTCTGTCCATTTGCAAAAAAGGTGAGAAAATAGTTTATAATGCAGAGTAAAAATGAATCCCAGTCTGTTTCAAGAAATGAAAATAACACTTGACAGAGTGGAAACAATGCATTTGTGTGAATTATTTTCTGCGTGAGTGTGTCTGTGTGTATGACTGTCTCTCATCAGAACAGCTATAAGTCACCCTGGTGAAGCACCTCAGGCCCTTCTGGCGGGGCCCTGGAGCCCCAGCATGGGGTCATCACAGCCCAGGGACATACAGACAGCGTAGAATGTCAACTCAAAGACATAACCAGACATGTACAGGCTCCAGGAAAAGGCAAAAAAAAATCCTCAACTAATGATGGCAAAGAAGGAACGATACATATTTCTGGGACTAACATGCACAGCACACCTTGTTAAAATGTTGTGACGTAATAAACAGGGCTACGTTGATTAACATTATTACATATTTCTCAACATGCTGCTTTTTCTGAGACTAGAAAAATAGATGATGAGGCAAAAAAAAAGTAACACACCTGCACATTCTTCTGCTCATCTGTCTCTGAGCAGCAGCAGAGGAGAGGGGAAGGCACAGGCTGGACAGATACAGTCTGGTCCAGGGACAATAGAAACCCCGGGGAATTGCACCCTGTTCACACAGCACAGCAATATTCCAATTTGTACCCTCATCAAAAGAATCCACTGCTCCTACTTTTTTCAGTCTTGAGGGAGTCCAAGATTTATACCCACAGAACTGGATGAATAAAGCAAATTGCTCCGAAGTACAGACAGCAAAATGACCTGCTTATCATAATGGCTACCATAAGCAATCATCACTGTGTAGCATGACAATTGCACTGACCTACAAGCCGGACCACTGAAGGCAGTTCTCTCATTAGGTAGCATCCCGGCAATGAATCTGATACTTTGTCACCCCATTGAAAAACAGTATGGAGTTTTCTATTGATTGTATTTCCCTCTAGTTTCTCATCCCTGCCGCCTCCTGTTCCTACACTGTGCTGCTTGTTTGGTGCAAGGTTGTGAGGCTGTCAGGTGAGACACCATTAGACTGGGTCCTGACAGGTTGCAGTAATGACGTCCAACATAGAGGAGAGGGCCAACACTTCTGCACAGGAGACACACACACACACATGCACACACACATGCACACACACTTGCGCTACTACAGATGTTTGACGGACAAGAGTCCAGTTTGTTTCAGGCCTCTCTATCTGCAGCCATGCTAACTCTTCTGGTCATTTTACTTGTGTGTGTATATGTGTGTGTGTGTGTGAGAGAGAGAGAGGTTGTGATGGGATGACAGAGAGAGAGAGAGAAAGAAAAAAAATTTGGCCTGCAGCTGACATATATTTCAAAGCTTTATACAGATTACAGTAGAAGATGTCTAATCTGTCGGTTGCCATTTCCTCCCACTGAGGAAGAAATTTGCCCGGATCAAATTTTTTTTTTTTTTTTTTTGTGGGGGGAGATTCTACCACAGGTTTTGACATAATCTGTATCTTACTTCTTGGCCTCATCATCTCACCAGCAGGACTAGATTGGTGCTTGTCAGAGCTTGGCTGTTTCCCCATACCCCTGTAACAACCCCCCAATGTCTGATTGGCTTATAGGCTCTACTATAGGGCTGTAATTCTTTCCATCCCACAAGGCTCTGTAACACTTAACATGAACGGAGCGATTCCAGAGGAAAGATAGTTGATGTGAACTTGGCATTGCTGAGGTTTGTTCCTCACAGGCAGATCGAGCAATCCAACATTTATGTGAATATAAAAGAGGACAAACTAGAAGAAACTAAAAGAAAGACACAAACCACTCTTTGACCAGTCATGGTTGCATCAGCTCTCTGTAAATTCAAACACGGCCGAATAATTTGTTACATAGAGATTAGTTGTTACTAAATATTAATATTGTACTAACTGTAACAGCCAGATCTAACTGACAAAGCAAGTGTGTAGTGTTAATATATGACCTGTTTAGACTGAAAAGTAAAAGAAGTAGTGTGGAAAAAAAGCGAGCATGTCTCGCCTGACACTTGATTAAAACATGTCATAATAAAACAAAATTAAGACAAGGTTATTCTAATAACAACTAAATGACTGAATAGCTTAATTTCCCACCCAATCTGATCTCCATGCATACATATACATATAAAACTAGGTATTCATTTTATTTACTAGATTTATTTAAACTGGCAGTTAAGTTCAATATCTCACAAAGGCGCCTTACAATTATTATGTTACAGCATGTGATGCTACACTGACTTCCTGTTTACATAGTTGATTGCTTTTGATTGGATGATGCTACAGATGTTTCATAGCAAGTGATTTACACATTACTAAAGTCTTTGCTGACAAAGACATTCCTTTAAGATTTACTGGTGCAACACAATTTAATAAATCACCGGTTGTCAGACGTTACAAAAAGCTTAGGAAGGACTGTACACACAAACTTTGAAATTAATTCATGAATGTGTAACTCAATCCTGAATTATTGACCATGTCTAAAATAGACAGAAATAGTCTTCCTTAAATCAGAACTACTCCACACATGTCATTCATTACTAACTTTAACTATCCAGTTAATCTATCCATCAAGAATGCCAATGGATGGAGCTTATTTTCCTTTCTTTCCTGGAGTGGTACAAAGGACAAGGGGAAAAATAGCTGTATGGTGAAATTTAATCACACACACATGGTCTGAGAATCTGGCTGCCACGCTCCCACAATGCACTGCATTGGCAAAGCATGACATCTTCATTCCAGTGATCCTCCCCTGCGAGTCTCCCTAAATTAGCTAAAATCTCATCAGCCATCAACATCACACGCGGTTTCGACCATCCAGCGCAGGCCCTAAAGGTGAGACCCCCCGCCTCCCCGCCTGTGCGCCCAGCTACCTTTCCAAAGCCACATAATTCCCGGCGTTCCGGTGTTTGGAAGTGAGGGAGCAAGGTCTGTCCCCCAGGGCTGTTTGCCTGTCTGTCTGACATCATAGACTGCGGCATCTTCTGATCCGCCGGCACAGAGAGACGATCTGACAGGCTTAATTTACAATGTCAGGCCTTTCAAAACCATTTCCCCCTCATGCTGACAGCAATCCTGCATTTATAAATTAGCAGAAACATTAACCTTTAGACTGATTATAACGTGTTCTGAGGGAGGCAAATTAACTTCCATTTGTTAATGTCAGATTTTGGGTTCAAATGGTACCAAAGAAAATGAAGTAAGGAGATTGAGAAGATAATGTGATGTATCGTGTGTCCTAAAATGAAATGTTTTGTCAGGTTTTGATGATGAATACGATATTGTTTTTGAGGTAATGCGAAGCGCGTTGCACAGCAGGTGAAGCTCTGTAATTGCAGTCGTGCTCTCATCACATGCAGCACAAAGGTCCTATTGTCTTTAGAAAACATGATAATATGGACTGTCTTTTTCCATTTCACAAACTGTGACCTTATAAAACTGCACGCTGAAAACACAGAAAATTAGAAATACACAGATAATGTTTACAAAATGCAATTAAAGAAAATATTGCAGATGTGATTTATGACACGGGAACAATGCCAAATGAGATAAATACGAGTTCTCCCGATTGTTATTAAAATGCAGAATTGCTGTTCAGTTACATCAGTGCAATTGCTAACTTGTGCCTATCAAACCCAGAAAAGTCTTCACACATTGGCATGTAACAGCTTGTCATGAGGAACTGTTGCAGTAATATTTGTGGCTATTACCCTAATTAGAGGAAAGCACACAGATGGTGTTGTTTCACAAACTCACAGGCTGAGAATCAAAATGTCATCACTGCCAAAATTAGTGATGGTCTGAGAAAATAACCTAAAAAAAACTGCATCACCCTTTCTCACAGCCTAGTTTTCATTTTCAAAACTTCTTTCTTCTCCTCAAGTGAAACTGACATTAAATAGCCTTTCTTCCTTGATGAAAAAACAGGGTCTTTAGTGGTGAAACAATGGTACTTGGGTACCATATGCTGCACTTAAACGCTGTAAGACAGCTGTGAAGCCTGAGTGTTCCTGGATGTGGGCCAGCTCCCAGAAAAAGCCTTCCACTGGTTGGAAAATGTTTCCAGCGAGAGCAGGAAGAAGCCACTTTTCATGGAGCAACTTCCAGATGCAGGACAGAGAGGATGAGATGAGTGCATCTGTGAGTCTGAGTGTGTATTTTTCCATGTGTGTGTCATTACTGCGCCACATTTGGAGTCGAGCACAATCTACACTGATATCTCTAATGAAGGAAGTGAAAAGGTGGACATAATGATTGATCAGCTTTTACGTGATGATTTCTAAGATTTTATTTCTTTTGGCTGCAAAAAACTAATTAGTAAAGAGTCGTGTCTATTTTAAGGCTGCTCTAATTTGCCTGTGCTTATTTATCCTTTTTTCTTTTCCAACTTTTTTTAAAAAATCAAGATAGATGAATTTAAACCTTACAAGCAAAACTAAAAAAAAGAGTATCTTGTATTTTTGTTCAGCCACACAGCAGCTGAAAGGTGGATATGCAGCTGCACTGGTTCTGACTGACTTTATTACTCACCCCCATAGAAACTGTCTGTCAATCAAATCATGCTCCTTCACAGACTAGCCCAAGGGTAGAGTGCTAGTGCACCTTCTCAACAATGTTACATTGTTCACTACATATAGCATATCTACCACAGAAAGGCAGAGGATTCAATAAGGAGACCATAAGGTAAGACGATCTCCTTTGTTGAAAAGAATGCTGAGGATTTTATATTGCTGAGGTGAGCTTTTATGTGATGCTCGAACATGGTTATGACGAGGTGAGAAGTTTCCAATAACTGTATTTTGCCTTCAGCACGGATTAAACTGAATCTATGCCCAGTGCTGGAATCTCGGATTACAAATCTGGATCCTGCCAAAGGGGGGTTTAACTCATCTTTGTCATTCCAGAGTAATCTCCTCACATAATACCTGTTTTGCAGCGATTTTATGTCTCAAACATAAATATGAGATTTTTAACACGTTGCAGAGACTTGCTCGATGTTTTGGGGTTTGAGAAAGAGCGGCTCGGTTTGTGCGAGATCCTGCTTGGTGCCGATAATTCCCCTTATCCTGTTTGGAAGGGATTTGTTTACGTTTGTTAGACAATAAAAGCGAGGGATGAGGCGCTGCTACCACCTATGAACAGAAGGCCTAAGGTCTGATCTGCGGCTGCAGGTAGACGGAGAACGAGAGAGCGAGAGAGAGAGAGGCAGAAAGAGAATGAGATATTTTCAATGGGAAGCCGGTTGGCATTAGATTCACTCCTCAGAGCTTTAATAAAACGTGCTCAGTTAGCCCCTACTCATTACTATACTATGAGTATTGACTTTGGCCTAGAGTCATGACCAGATAAAATGGTGTAAGGCCTTGTCCTAAGTGATTACTCCGAATTACAAATCTGTCTGCATGTAACCCAATACAGCCTGTCTGCTGAGCACTTCAGAAAGAGCCCTTCCACACACATAAACACACAATTTGAACACACTAACCATGGGTGGATATTTTAAAGCATGCACGGGCATGAGTGCCTCATGTACACCTTATGACACTGGAATGAATACATACTGTACACAAACAAGGAGGCCAAGGAGGGGGGGGGGGGGCTATTCATCAAGTAATGATTGCAAGAACACGTGAACACCCCTAATACACACATATGCACACACACAGACACACACACACACACGCTCCCTCGCTCTTTCTCTGCTATCTCACAGTCACACTCAGTCACCCAGTGTTGGTATAGTGTCTGGTCCTGACAGCTGAGTTTTAATTGGCCAGGGTGGTGCAGCATGGGCCGCTGTCATGCGGCTGGCAGTTTGAGGGGTTGTGGGACAGGCCCCACCGTGGGGGCTGTCAAACGGCCCACGGTCTCCACAGGAACCCCCACCGTGGGTGTCCCGCCTCATTTAGGAGCGCACAGACAAAGCGCCAATTAAGAAGGGCTTTAAACAATCAAACAGAGTTCCTCAGGGCCCACAGACACTCCACAGGGCACTAAGAAAGACAGACAGAGACACACACACATATCCATGCCTGATAGTACGCATGCATGCGGACACACACACACACGCACACACAGACAAAGATAGAAAGGTAAAAATAGACTGATCACGACTTGATCTGAAGACATAATTAATGCTTGTTCCGAGGACTGCATGGGTGCACTTGTGCGCAGGCTTCCCTCTGAATTAAAGTGGAAATTAAATCTGACTGACAACAACACAACACTGAATCAATACTAAAATGCTCGGAATATAAAACAGAGGTCCCATATTGCTGTAGCCATTTTCTACTTGAAGTTGTTTGGCGTTATTTTGTTTCTTTATACGAATTCCTACATTCTCCAGATCTGGCAATAACTGCAAACAATTACCGCAGCCGTGACTTAAAACGGAATCAAAAAGGGAAACTTGCTGCAATCACAAAAGGACGACCTCGTGCATCTGCCTGTGTTTGTCTGCCTCCAGTCCCATGGAAGGAAGCGCCACTGACTGATATTCCCCACTAAACTGATGAACCTTGCATTTTTAAGAGCAAAGCAGTGTCTTTAATGTATATCTCTGTCACTCCCCTCCTTTTGCCCCATCTTCTACTATGAGCTTCCATATGCCACTTCCATATGGCCCTGCACCCTCTCCTGACAAGCCCATGACTAAGGCCCATCCATCATTCTAGGGAGTGCACTCACTTGTTATCAGCTCAGGCTGGCGCTGGGGAGTAGGGAACACAGATGAGAACGAGGCTGGGAATAACAGAATTCAGGCAAATTGCCCAGGTCCCTCCTAGAACTATTTTGTCATAAACAGAGCATTGTTCGGCTGTTGGATATTTTATTTTCGATTCCCCCCCCCCCTCAGCGATTTAAATGACAGATTTCAAAATCTGTAGGTGGAGATGGAGATGCGTCTTTTCAGCTGCTGCCTTCTCCAGCGTCAGTGCTGTGGGAGAATGGGACCATAATGCAAGTTGTCCTGGAGGGGGAGATACAGGCATGCAATCGAGCTGGAGCATGAAGAAACACTCCACCACACTGTGGTGGAGAAGAAACATGATCTATACCTCAGCAGAGGAAAGAAACTGCTCATGTATATTCTTGCAAATAATAGTAATAATAATAACAATAATAATAATAATAATGATGATAATAATAATAATAATGCATTTTGAAATATTGCAAAAGAACTAAAGGAATCTGGGGCAAATACTGTACATCATTTCTCTCATACAGTAGAAAAATAAACACTGTCCTTAAGAACAGATGCTGCCTGAATTCATGATGTTTATCAATGCTACTATAAACACGGACCACAGACAGTTTACATTTCAATTAGAGAGCATGTTCTGTGCTCTCTCACTATTAGAAGAAAAATATATTTTCAAGTACGAGTGGGTGGAAATGGAAGACTGCACTTGTATTGTATTTCAATTGCAAAAACATTTCTATAAAAGTCATAACAGCATCTACGAGTGTGGGATATTTTTGAGTCGACGCACGGCCCCATTCTGCGGCTCTACATGCCTGAGCAGTATTTCCTTACACGAGTCAAGTAGGGCTATCAGTGTGCCGAATGCATATTCTTGAACGGAGTGAAATCAATTCAGAAGCATGATAAACAAAATGCACCTCCTGAGCGATAGCCTTGGTGGCCACAGGTGTAATGACATTCAAACACTGATAGAAATCAGTAAACACTCAGGAGCATAAAAATGAAAAGCAGCCCTGGATGCAGACAAACATTGGAAGAGAGAGAGAGAGAGAGAGAGAGAGAGAGAGAGAGAGAGAGAAGTGGACTAAATTTGCTAAACCAGCCACCTTGAAACAAGAGAAAAGGTGCGGAAAAGACATCCACCTTGAAACGAGGGAAAAGGTGAGGAAGACGATGCGCCTGGAGATAAGAAACACGACAAGGACGAAGTGGAAGTGGAGGCATTGTGGCCATTTTGTGGTATCACTGGTGCCAGACATTCTATCTGGAGGGACATGTAGCCTCCATGTGCTTGTATGCCACAGTGGTCACACTAGCAGTCGGCTGGGGAGAAGAGGATGAGTAATTTTAAACCCCATTAACAATCACCATATTTATTTATGAGGCTGGGGTTGGCTTGGTATGTATTGTTGCCCACACTTCCTTACTTACAATGAGTCCAGAGGACAGATGATCCTTGTCTGAGGCTTCCTGGGAGGAAGAGAAGCCTCACTTCCTTGTACACACTCTGATAGCATGAATTATTGAGAGGGTGTAAGAAAAAGAAGCAACTTAAATGTAATATGTGGCCTTGTTATTGGCTCCCACCTTTTGTAACCTTTCAGCTTTAATTAACGCTGTGGGATAAAGCTGGAGCTGAGGTGGAGGGTGGAGGTTGGCGCCTGTATGCAGATGCGTGGGAGTAGCTGCGTTAGTGATGCGAAAAGTGTGTGTGCGTCTATGTGAGTGTCCGTAATTGTGCGCCCTTGTGCTCATGGGAAAATGGCTGTCAATAAGAAAGCATTTGGGGATATGTTCTCCACATTTCCGGCTCTTTCCTGTCACTGCCTATTATTACCAATACGGTCGACAAGATTGTGGATTAACTCACATCTTTATGACAGGCATAGAATGGTTCTGATTCAAAAGACTTTCAATTCAAATATCTCTGCACCGCTCTTTGCATCAAATCAAAAAACCACAGTGCAGCTGTGTGCTCATCCTCCTCTGCCATCAGGGTCGAGAAACTCCCCCTAATCGAAACACCCTGTGCGTCTGATTCTGCCCATGTGTCTCCAACAACAAGTGGTGCCAATATGGCCGCCTCTCTTCACGCTTCCCGGGCGGGATGCGGCATCACCGCCGCCCAGCGATGACTTCAAAGACCCAGCCGTGCCGCACACAACTGACGGACAGGCGAGGAGGCTGCCCGATGTAAATAAACACTCAAGCATTTTACCATCAAAGGGGTTGAGCCATTGTTGTGGTCAGCGTTGTCTCACATGTGTCATGTTGGATGATGTGGCAGAGAGCACGTTGGTTGTTTTGATGTACAGTGCTGCTTTTCATGACCTCTTAAAGGGGTGGTGGGGAAGGGGGCGTGTGTTCAACCACAGCGCTGAACCTCCATCGATCAAAGTCAAGTGTCAAAACAGACAATTGGGTGATACGCTATCAGAGGAGTGTTCCCTTTAAAACAATGGCAAAGGGCTGTGTATCTGAGGGGTTTTAAAGATCTTTTGGCTTCGCTCTTGGACACAAAGACACACACTGCACAAGTATGATTTACTGAAGATGTTCAGCTGTGAAACACTGGCTTTAACTGGATTATAAAGTATTAAAAAATCACAGATAAAAGAAACAAAAAGTAAAGAAATATTCACTTGGATCTTGACTCTTGCAGAGAAGCTATTAGACAAAATCTATTCTTCTGCATCCAGGCTCTAAAAACAGGGTTTATGTTTCATGCTTCAGGTCTGCAGGCTGTCATTCAAAGGGGTTTGTATTGTAAGCAATTTTTCTTTTGCCCTCTCCCACTTTTCTTTGTGTGCCACCGGCGACCATCATATTAAAACACCTTTGTTTATGTTCTCTCTTCCCGAAACTGCCTTTTCTCCCTTTTGCCCAGTTTCTTCAAAAGATGTGTCATCTTTTTACATGATAGGTCTGGACCTGCAGGAAAGCCCTCCCCTGTCCAGCTGTTTTGTTCTGAGGGTAAAGTCTGGGGAGAGTGATGGGGGGTCAATATGGGGGAGAAGGAGGCGGGGGGGAGTCGAGAGCAGCGCTCAAAGGGGAAAATGAGCAGCTCCTTCTCATCCTTGTTCGACCATGTTCACCATAAAGATGTGTGTGTGTGTGTATGATAGAGAGGCAGAGAGTGAGAACGAGAAGCGGCGGGGTCTGAATTTTTCCACCCAGTCCTCACAGCAAAGGCATTTCCATAGCAGGTGGTCTGGCTCAGCCGCCATCTGGAGGCCTCGATGGCCAGATAACCTTCGCTATTTACAAACCAGAAACTTTGTTTAGACAAACCCTCTAAAAGCCGTGCTACGGCCAAAAAAAACTTCAGGCTCACTTTTGTTTTTAACCGTCGAGACCTGGGAAAAAGGAAAGTCACGCTGAATTTCCTCAAAACCACAAAGAGAATACTTCTGTTG
The DNA here is from genome assembly GCA_037975185.1 of Centropyge bicolor. Taxonomy (NCBI): domain Eukaryota; kingdom Metazoa; phylum Chordata; class Actinopteri; family Pomacanthidae; genus Centropyge; species Centropyge bicolor. The sequence continues at coordinate 1,563,843 of JBBMOC010000010.1, forward strand.
GGGGATACGTAAATAAATAGTGAATTAGAAGAAGATTGTGCAGTTACGTCTCGGACCAGAAATTAACATCCATAAAGTGGAAATTCGTGGGGCTGCATATGAAGCAGTTTCCTATTATATCCCTCCCCAAAAGTAAAAATAATCCTTTCAGTTTACATGCTGGGAATGCATGAGCGATGCAGTTTTGCAGTGTGGGAAATTATTTGACAGAAAAGTGCAACGTCTAAACCAATTAAGCAAAACAAAAAAAAGGAAAAAAAGTTCATGTCATTTTACAGATGGTTTTCTTAATTCAAAATTACCCTCTGTTTTATTTGCATTTTTACATTTTTCCAGGAATATTTTGCATATATACAACTAATCATTCCAAATTAATATTTCCATTTTTTTCTCATTTTCACTTCAGATCCAGAACTCCCTCTGTAACATCCTTTTTATAGGCTACAGCAGGTGAGGAGCTGGTTCAGGAGTTTTGTTGAAAACTAGGTCATTTACATTGGAGATATACCTGAGTTCAACACTCTTTGCATGTTGTTTGAACATCCTTTCCCCCCATGCAGCTCCTCAGCGTCTCAGTGATTGGAAGTGTAATATGGGCCGACTGCATTAAAGCCATTTCCGCTAAGTGAAATATGTGTCCCGTCAGTGCGGCTCATTCATTATTTATCCGTTTGCTCACATCTGAAACAAACCTGGAAAAAAAACAAAGCTGTTTATGGCCCTATGGGTTGGAGGAGCACTCGCTGATGTCATCCAGGGGATGTGCTGCGCGTTGATTTATTCTGAATGTTATTAACCTTTCCCTCCCCGGAAGGCTCCACTCACCTCCGAGTGAGAGAGAAAGGTAGGGGGGGGGGGGAGTATGATTGAAAAGGGAAAAGTGTATCAAGGATTGGGTTGCTTCACGTTTGTTCGGGTCAATCTGGGCAAACCCTGTTCCCCCAAGTTCAAAGCAGATACCATGTGGTTTTTCACTGTCCTGTGAGTAATTATGAATGGTAAAATAAAGTCGCTATGATATTGCCATAACTGAGCGAGCTCGCTGTGGATGATTTCCAGATGTCCCTTACGCACTAATGCATTTGCTACAGCAATAAAAATACTTTCGATTGTATTTTCATTTCAAGAATAGCTGGAGCTATCATTGCAACTGGAACAAAAGCACATGAAAAGGCACAGGGAGATCAGAGGGAGATGATGAGAGGGTGGGATTCCAGGAAAATGGCATTATTGATAGAATTTTACTATGGGGTGAGAGAAAGGGAAAAGATCAAGAGAAGAGATGGACTACGGCGCTCAGTATGCAAGTAGCACAGAATTTATCGTCTCGTTGCAGGGGTTAGGAAGGAAATTAAGTGATAAGAAAATCAATTGCATACTCCTGGATCCATATAAATGTTGCTAATGTTTAAAATTCCCAGTAAATGTGCAGAGCAGCATTGGGGACTGTAGGAGGGTGAAGTAAGGGGTTGCAAGAGAGGACGTGGGTGTGTATGTGTGTGTGTGTGGGGGGGAGTGGGGGTCGAGAGGCGTGGAAGAGAGGGTCATCAATCACGTCTGGGTGACACACAATGAAATCTGACCGCAGCCCAAGATGTTTTAATACGGCATCCATTAGAGCCCTCAAATAAATTGCAATTTGGAAAACAGAACATAATACCAGCCAAGTTTTCCTCATCCATCTTGCAGTGTGTCATGTAATGTAATTGCGTTGTTAATTTATCCAAGAATTTCCTTGGTACACCATTTCATCCGCATTGGTTAATTTCCCTGTAGAGTATATTTTCTCCCTTTCCCTCAGCCAGCCCTCCCCTCCTCTAGCTGTATAGCTAGCGGGGGCAGAGTAATGTTTCTGCTTAGCATGGCATTAGTCGAAGGGCTAATCAAAGCACTGAAGTCTGTGACACTTTATCAATGCCTGGCTGTGTTGGCTGTGCGCCGGCCGACCTCGCTGTAGTGCAGATCCAATCAGGCCTCCACTGCCTGTCATTATGTCCCTGTGACAGCAGGATCACTCAAAAATGCCCGTGGATTACATCAATATTATTGACAGAGTTTGGGGGCATTTAAAGTTGGGCAGCGGCGCTGAATGCATAGCTGAGGACAGACGCTTCCTGTGTTTGGACCGAGGCATTACAGCGAGCCCGCGAGGAGACGAGAATGGAAGAGATGTATGGGCGCAACCGGGGTAAACGCAAAAATCAATACACCGCCTAAAATAAAACAGAGGAATAAAACAAAGAGATGGAGTGCAGGCGTGAGGGTTCACTTTTGATGCGTAAAAATGAAACTTTGCAAACAGATTTCTTAAATATTTTAGCCACCGTTTGAGAATATAATTCCAGCAATAAAGACCCTGAGGTGGGAACCTGGGTGGTTTAGCTGTCAGCGATAATGGGCTAAGGACCTGTAATGCAACAATAACACGTAAGAAATTTTCTTCATTCCTGAAATGGCTAAGTCGAGGTAGGGGATTGGCACGTTTTGACATCCCTCTATGGCGTGATATCCACAGGTGCTGACCTCCAATACCACAGACAGTGCATAGAGGGAGACTGAAACGGGCCCCTGTTTGAGAATTTCTTTCCTAGTGTCTGGCAAAAAACAGGAGTGTTTTCTTACCTCCTGTCACCTGACTGGGGATCTTGAGGAGGGGGCTGGGAGGTGAGGGCAGGAATGGCCCTGCGGGGGGAAACGGAGGAGGCAAACGGGATACTTTGGTCTCTCCCGGCGCAGTCCTGAACGCGTCTTCTCTCCCATCAGACCCATGAGGGTAGACAGAGAGCGAGGAAGACAGCGAGAAGCCTGACATGATCAAAGGATGACAGGAGAGCGAGAGGAGGAGAGCCGACCAAAACAAAGGCTCATTCTAAAGTTCCCTGGTGCAGGGTTCCTCACCGGCTCAAAGAGAGGCAGAGACGAGGACTCCACCCCTCAGCCAGCACTCGTTTCTGCCAGTGGACACATCAGAGGCAACAAATGAGCTCCTGTTATTTGATTCTGTGTATTTTATATACAAGGAATATTCAACACTGGGTCTAAAGTATGAATGTATGTGCCAGCTGGATGACTTAATAGTTCCATAAGTCCAGGTACATTAGAAACACACAGTTAATTTGGCTTATTAGGCACAGTTTAGAAGTCAAAATAGTAATATCAGTGTAAAATACTGAGTTGCAAGTAAAGGTATTTAAAATGTTACTCATGTAAAAGTATGAAGTGGAGTAATCAACGTTTTTAGAATAACGACAAATCACATGACTAGTTAAAGCACCAAAATGCACTGAAGACAACTGTCACCCAACTCTTCTCTCAGCTCTATGGAGCATTTTAGCACCCTGCAGCTCATTGTTTTGGTTTCTCAGCCCACAACCTTAATGCCTTAGACAAAGTTAGTGACTAGCTGGTGATTGTTGTGGAGCACTTAGCAGCTAAGGAGCCATCTCTTTAGTCATTTCAGATGCCTGCTGTTCCCCACCTTTCCTGTAGTAGTCCTCAGTGTGTACCTGCCAGTTCCTGACCACAGTATGCTCCCAGTTTCACCTGTCTGCCTGCTCAGTGTATAAAAATGCATCATCTTTTTTTGTTGGTCACATGATTTGTATGTAAGTTGTACTGTATGTCTTAACCTGCAAATAAGTAAATAGCATTAAATGGAAATACTCACGTAAAGTACAATTACTTCAAGCACTTTCCACCAGTGGAAGACACTGACTGTATAAATCAAATACATTCACTGGGGCTGATCTGGTGATGTTTCAGCTTACAATTAGAGTCCTGTTTCAGAAGTCACCAAATGGGACCGAACAGTGTTTCCATGAATTCGTCTGAGCTGTCTTCTCTGTGTTCTACAAAATCTATCATTAAAACTTCAGCGGTTTACAGAGAGGAAGTCTCACTACTTCCAGATAAATCAGTGAAATAAAGACAAAACCTTTCATGCGTGTCCAAAAAGCAGCGGCCCTCAAACCTCACAAACCTCAAAGCCAAGGCTGTAGAAAGACATATTTATTTTCATGGTTTCGAGAGGTATAATCTGATGTCATTATGTGGATTTGGCTGAGCTGAACGTCTAAATCTGAGCGGGATGTCTGTAGTTTTGAAATCAGCACCGAAAAAGACACGTACGTCACAAACGGCCGTTGTATTTGCGAGCATCTGAAATGTTTAAGTGATAATCATATATTTGGGCTTCTATTTTGTATCGAGCAAATTTGTCCGAGGATTAGGTTTCGCACATTTCAAGAGGTTATTCGTTACTTCCTGGAGGATCTGGGTGATCTGGAGGATTGACAAAAAGCAGTCAGCGTTCTCACCAGAACACCAACTATCATTTACTGATTTAGAGGGCTGGATGAAAATGGTGTTGAATAGAGTTTTTGGGTTTAATTTTCTTCTTTCCTGATAGGACAGGATAGGATCGGGCAATCTTTCTTTACATGGATGAGCAGTTTCCTGATCTGACCTTAAAACCTCCACCGCCCAACCCGACCATCACATCCACCTCCACCCACCACACGTTGTCTACCCTTCTTCTTTATAGAAGTAAATGATGTCTCATGAGGAAGAAGACATGGAAGAGGTTCTCGCTACCTCAAATCCCACCACTTCACATGAAGCACAGCAATACCATGAAGACATGGGGTGGGGGTGGGGGGGTCCTTGAAATGTTCACTCCGTCTATTTCCTCCATACAGCCTGTCACGGCCAATGTGGCTGAAGACGACAGGAAGGGCAAACAAGCACTTGTACGTCTGTCACCGTTCTGACAGGTGAAATAAAAGGTTGACAGGAGTGAAATCTAGCTTGGCCCCCCCAAGACGTGGCCTCCTCAGCTCTTAGTCCAGACTGGGGAAAAGGTGAGAAATAAATTAGTAAAAGCATCTCACCTGTCAACAATACAGACACTCCTGGCTATCGATCCACTGGTGTCTTCGGAGAGCGCAACTCAAACACATTTAACGAGAGACTAAAAGTTAGCAACGCACTGGAAGTTTGATCCCTGTACGGGCAACGTAACATTGGACAAGAGGTGAAACAACAGTGTTTGTTTTACTCTCATTAGTCACCACTGAGGTTCCCTGGAGCAAGGCATCAGGGTCAAGGGTAGACATTAAACGTCAGCACACATTCAACTGCATTTTCAGCCATAACGTCATGTTGACGAGAATAAAACAACACAGCCTTCATTGAGGAAGTTTCAAGTCTGATTGTATAATTTACAAAACTGGTATAATCCATGGGAGCAGTGCTGAAGTGAAGATGATGGTCAGAAGCAGCCCACATTCTGTCCATAAGCAGGTATTTCAGGTATAATCAAAAGCGTCGTCCAGGTAACTGAAAGCATCAGTTAGCTGCACATCCATTCAAATTGCACACTACTACCATTTAAAACTAAAGGCTTTTCATTTAGCGCCCTTATCCACAGGAAAATCTCTAAGCTTCAGGTGTATCAGATATCGACCAGCCTCTGAAATTAGCAGAGGAATTTGTCTAATTGAATTTGCAATCAACTCAGGTTTCAGCCCCGTAAGTCTACTTCCATTTGCATCCTCTGGAGTCACTGTTAAAAGAAATAAATGTCTATCTTAAAACAATACTTTATGGCCTTAACTGGTTTAAACTCAATAAAAATATTTTCTCTGAACATTTGGTTCAAGCCTTCAGCGCTTTTTAAAAAACATTTATTTACAGATGGAGCTCTTGGTAATGCAGCATTCTTGGTACATTTCTGTGGCCTTTCACAGGATTCTCCACAAGCCTCATTTTTAACCATCAGACTTTCATGACCCCTTAAATCTTTCTGTGGGATTCTACAGGCTGGTAAAATGGTTATGACCTATTTATCTGTTTTATGGACTCCCCGGCCATTTCAGATGGGCAAAAATCAATGTCATTTTTGACTGAAATCAATCGAATTTACTGGTGGTAATTTGAACGTGCAGCGGAATAAGGGTGCAAGGGAATTGTGGGCTAGAAAACCACTGACAGGGAGAAATCTACCACGTCAATAAACACTATGGTTGAACTTTAGATTGAATATGTAGAAAATAGCATGAATGCTAAAATAAAAAATTCACTTAACTATTACTAAAATAGATACAAAATTGTTTTAATACCAGAGCTTATTTCAATTTCACGTGGAAAAATTTTAACGCATGCCTTCAAAGAAAAGGGGGTACAGCTCTTCTTTTTTTTATATGACAAGACAAAGACATCATTGATCATTTTGTTGTGAAAGCCACATCTTGGTAATCCCTCTCTTCCCCTCGCCGTCGCTGCACTGTCTAATGATGCACAGATTGACACTGTGGCCCCTCCTCCTTTCCTCTCCTCTTCTCTGCCCATCTGTGTGAAAGATCCTAGCGTACAATACTGCTTCTGCATGTTCCCTTAGATGTGCCTCCCAGCCTGGGAGAATAAGGGATTAATGAGATAGATTTATCTTTTCTGGTAATACACCCGCCATTGTTTTCGCCATGCATGTCCTAAATGCATCCCAGAGTGCCTTGGGAGAGGGCTGCATCATTGAGTCCCATAGATCAGTGGTGCAGCGTTGTATTCTACGTTCCCATTTCCCTTCGGAGGAAAAAAGCGAGACATGTATGCACACACATATTATTCACTCAACATTTCAGCACTTTAACAAGTGTGTTGTTCTGAGTTTAGAAATGAATATTACAAGTGCATGTTGAATTTGTGGATGTCGCCGACTTTCACACATAGCTCAAGAACATAGTTACAATATTACATGCACAGTGTGTTAGAAATAAATAAAATGTTTTATCGGCATTATTACAATAAAACATGGACGCACTTAGAATAGTGTCATTTGTTCTGTACACTTGGAAGCACAACTGTAATAAACAAATTATATGGTTTTCTGTATCTAGTTGATATCGTTGTAGTCTTATTAAAGTAACATATCTTCTCCAGCTGATTTTCACTCGCTTAAAAGACTTAAAAAAAAAAAACTTAAACAAGGCATATAATGAGGAAATCAGTTGTTAAATGTTCTCCTGATTACTCTACAATCTGTATCAATACAAGCCGCGATTGTACAATTCGCCGAAACTGCATACATGAACTCATCAAAGAGCAATCTGAAACAACCTGGAGCTACTCATATACATGGATAGACAATTATGGTGTCCTTAGGAGAGTAGTTAAAAAAGGCTAAGAGTCAATAATGACTTACATGTTCTTATTTGGTTTTGTCAATGCTTTTGCCCTCACTGGGAAATTGTTTTGCTGCACTGCCTCAAGGATGATGTAAATTAGCCAAGATTTTTACATTACCGCCATGCAGATGAATATGCGAAAGCTCCATCTTGGAGGACAATTACACCATTTATGTAGATTGTCAGCACAGCACCCATTTACACTTAGATTAATTGGTTATAGTGAAATTCAAAATGAATTGTTGATGGCAATGAAGATTATCTTTACAAGTATTGTTTCATAAAATGCAATTAAAATATCGCACTCATCTTCGAGAAAATTTATGCCACGGTTGAATTGCATAGCACGTCTAAAGAAAAACACAAGTCCCTGTCAGGGCATATATCTCCATAGCATCTGTTTGAATAGTCAGCTGCTAAAAATGAGAGGACACACACTGTAATTATCAGGGCATGAATCACACACACTATCCTCCCATTGCCATGCATTCCTGCCTGGGTGGCAAACCAGAGAAAAATACACAGTGACCCTGGAGACTGGTGGGTGTTCTGCTAGCAGGTGAAGAAGCAGCTTTCAGCACGCCACAGATCAGGTTTCTGAAGAAAACCTGGAGAGTGTGCGAGAGCATTGATGACTGTTAATGCTTCAAAGTGTGTGTGCGTGTGTGTTTTTTTCCTCCAATCGCAACGGCCTAGAGCCACTCAGGCACACATCTAACCCCAAAGTCCCTGACCTCCCAGTGTGAACACCAAGTGTTTTGGAAATTTACAGCAGGAGTGATTAGCCCGTATTTAAATGCAGCTTAACGGGCAACTTCCTGAACATTTCACAGGGGTGAAACAGTCGCTGGTATTTAGCCATCCTAGTGGTAGCAAGTCTTCTTGAGTGAGCGGCTAAAGGCTTCCGTAATTACCGATTAGAACATTTTTTCTGGCCTGTGTGAGACTTCAAAACGGAAATGGATCATATTCACAAAAACCGTGTGGGATTCAACTTGAAACTTGTCCATCCCAGCAGGCCAGACTCGCAGTGGTCTGAGAATCATTCACACATATACTCTTGATTCATTTTTCCTCTCGTCACTTCACACCCTACAGGCTGAGTGTTGAGAGCCGCATTCTTGCCCAAACCCTTTTCTCATGTTTGAAGGTGAAGAGAGAAGACGAGGCGAAAACCTGCAGAACCAGCAGCTTCCACAGAAACGAATGAGTGATTGCCCCGCTGGAAGGACTTTCGCCTCGGTGTCACAGTCATGCGCGTGGCTGTCTTAACTTGAAATGGCGAGGCAACTGAAGAGGGTTTCCTCCCCTGAATCCCTCGCTCCTCTCCACACATGCACAGCCATCAGCAGGTTAATTAACTGTGAAAGCTGCTCACTTGAAACCTTAAATCACTCATTCAGCGTTCTGTCACGAGCCGCCAGCTTAACCACGCTGACGAGGGTTCCGCCTTGTTTACCCAACACGGGAGACAGCGGCGGCGGAGGTGGGGAGGGTGGGGATTTAGGTGGCGTGGTGAGGTACGGCGCGGGGGGCATCAAATTTGGACGGTGAGGATGGAAGGAAAATGTCAGCGAGCCATCTAAAATCACATGAAGGAATATACCCCTGGGTGTCACTATAAATGCGTGGCTGCTCTTTTCTCCTATCTCTGTGATTGCAGACTGACATTCTTTGTGCCGTGCGAAACATAATCTGTCGATTCAGACTGTTTGAATAATAACAGGTGGATTGGATATGAGGGTCTTGGGTATTCTGGAGGTGAACCAATCCCACCCACTCCACCGATATCCTCCCCAAGCACATGTACATCCAGACACCTATTTCTTTGTCTAACATAAATTCTATACATCTAAAGGCTGTATTCATTCCTTCTTATCTCCCAAGCCATCCTCCTCTGCTACAGGGCAACATGGCGAGGAATTCCCAGCATTCCACAGCGATGGTGGCACGGACTTCTTGGGTGACATCTGTCTGCCAAGCATTCAGTCCCAAGCTGAGCTCCTTCACACCCTTCGGGGCTCGTATTATTCCTGCCTCCATAGGTCATCCATAATATCCAAATTTGTTTTTTTAGGGAGAACTGTGACGTTCGCCCTCATTAGTCAAAAGGCGGCGGCGGGATAGGCCTCTCTGTCAGACCCGACAGAGAGGTTGTGCTCATGTCTGCTCATTTCTCCTTTTAACAGGTTGGACATCTCAGAGGCGCGGGTTCATTTTGTTCTCACTGCAGGGGTATTGACCAGTAATGGCACCCAAGGGAGGACTGGACTAACAACAACAGCGCATATCTTGGACACAGATTTGGATTCACTTATGTTGTGAAATTATCCGTTGATTTAAAAGAGAATGAGATGAAATCAAGTCACATTTTAAAATGTGGCTTGTGAAAAGTGCTAACAATACTGACCATAAACAAAATGACCAGACCCCAGTTGCCAGAATGCTTTCCCCTCCTCTCTCTCTCTCTCTCTCTCGTCTTTACAATCCTCTGTCCTTCCTTTGAAACATTACCAGTGAATATCACATCCATAAATCACCTCCCATCCAAATAATCTCATAAACTTTTTTACAGTGTAATTCATGCTCATCAGCATTCTTTGTTTAACATTTATGTTTATTGATAAATGAAGATAGGTTTAAATAATTCAGAACAAACATTAGCTGTGAGCAAGGAGATTAATAATTGATGGGGTGTGTGAAGGGCTGGGCCACTCTGGGAATAGATAATATTAGCTTAATGCAGGGCTGTGTGAACAGGGGAAGTGTAATGGACCCGCCGCCTTTAACTGATGATGGTTATTGTGGCCTGAAAGTTGTTACAAAAGGGGAAAAAAAGGGGGTCTGAGTCGTGCACAAGGGGGGAGGGGGTTGTAGTGTGGTCATAGATTTGGCTCATAGGAGCTGACAGTGCAAATTGTGGTTTTAATAGCAGGAGGTTTACACATTCTACAGAGAGGCCCTAATGGCCAGGCCTGCGCTTAGCGTAAAGGGAGAAAAATGGCCCTGCGCTATTAAAATGAAACTTGAGAAGGTCCTTGCTCTTAGTTTGGTGTTTTCTTTTTTTCCCAGTCGAACTCTGTCTCTCCATCACTCATTTTGATCCCCTCCTGTCCATTTCCTGCTCGGGGTCTCACTTAAGTTTGCCCACACACCCTCAACACAGCGGCTCGCAAAGTGATCCAGTGCAATGACCCTGTGTGTGGCAGGCAGGCTCATTTTACAAGTGGAGGACACGACCAGGTCACACAGATAGTCTGAGCCTGTGCTGCAGATAATGTTCTGTGGATAAGCTCTGCGTTACATTAAATATGAATATATGAAGTGATAGGGAACCTGAATTGGAAACATTCTCTGAGCATCCAAGGCCACACTGTGCTGTAGTACAACAAAGACATATTATCGAGGCGTCATTATTTCTTGTACACAAAAGCAGAAGGCAGCAATGTTAGATATTACCCATATGCTTATGTTAATGGCTGCTCAGTGCCTGCAGGTCAGCCTGCAACAAAAGGGCCTCATTTACTCTCTAAGGGATACTATTCTTGTTGTGCCTGGCTAGTAAAAAAGATGCAGAGGGATAATGTGTATCAAAGGCAGAGGAGGACCCCTTCTTTCTATATTGCTATCACAGCAGCATATTAGCATCTAAACAAAGGAAGCAGAATCCCCCGCAGCGCAGCAGCGTTTCAAGTGGTCACTCACAGCCTTTATTTATTTCTCAATCCGACACATTTTATGCTGAGTAGCAGAATTCAGCGCACAACGCCGCCCCAAAAGAAAATTCCTCTTGTGTCTTCAGCACAAAAGTGTTGAAGTTGCTGCTTCTTCTCTTTTCCCCCCTCTCCCTCTCTCTTCCCTCTCTTTTGTTTGACTTTATCACAGAGCTATGACAGCTGTCATCACTCCTCAGCAGGCCTCAGATCTGCATTTCAAGGTTTGCAGGTTCACCGGTTCACCAGGTTCTGCACGGGCAGACAACGCAGGCAGCTCATCTGAACCCGGTCTACTGATGAGCTCCTCTCGTAAACAATAGGTCACACAGTGTTGCCAATCGTGTGACACTTCAGGAACATTAGTGTCACCTGCCACAAGTACGTGCGGTAGGCTACTCATTATTAACAATACACCTCTAACAATATTTCATTTGAAGGTAAGAGTAGTGCTGTTGTAGTAATGCTACATAAAGTTTGTTGTGTGTCATTGAGAGTTATGCTTGTGTCTTGATTGTAAAGTAGGACAGAACATGATATAATATGTATGTAAGTGTTGAAAAAAGTATATTATAATTATTATTCTTATTGTGGTGAAATCTGAACAAGTTGGTAGTGAATGAAAACCAGAACATTATAGCATTTTACATGTATTTGTTAGGACTGGCACTGGGACAACTTCAGTCAGAGATTCAGGTGTTTGTTAATAGTGTATAATATAATGTAGTTTTGAGTCGCCTAACTCAAGCAACAATAAGGGGTTGCTACATAGGTGTGATGAACTCCACATCTGGAGATTTTTTCCAATTTCAATTTAATCGTAAGCCTCAACCAACACTGACTTGAGTGACATCACAAAGGGTTTTATCCCACTTTCATCAATCGTCTCATGTAAATCCTGGCAACAAATCAAATAACCAAAGTTACTTAAACATGATTAGCCAACTGGTAGAATATGTCTACAGAGTAGGTTAAAATGCTTTTGCTCATAGGTCAAACTTCCCATACTTCTATTCAAACTTTCAGACTCACTACTGACATTTAAAGATTGACACCTATTTCAAACAAGTGCAGTCAATCATTCTCACAAAAATCTTTACAGATTTTTTTTTTCCTTTCCTGGGGAAAAAAAAACATCTGTGTTGTTGAGGGAGCAATCAGGGGCAAAACAAGATTCCCCACTCTTGTTACAATCCTGACAGACAGACTTTGGTTTTGACCCAGGCTCCACTCCTCTAATGCTGTCACTGTCAGAAATGAAATGCCTTTTTAAGACAGCTGTTTGACTGGTCAGCTGGTGACCTGCCTCACAGCTCCTGGATGGATGGACAACATGCTAAGACCAACCCTGCAATTTGGCAGATCTAGCTTTGACAGCGCATTGAAAGGGATCAATAATAACCTGTCAGGCGGAGGCAGCCGTTCCCTCTCATTTAGTGATAAAGGTGAGTTTGTGTTTGACGAGTTGCGAGCAGATAGATGGGAGAGGAGGAGAACAAAAACTTGCTGGAAGAAGAAGTTGTTGGAGTATTTCCACTAAATTGGTGTAAAACAAAAAAATACATAAGCTTCTGTGTTAATTCTGTTGTCCGAGCAAAAGCGCATGTCACCATTGTCTTTAGGTTGGTTTATGACCTCTAGGCACGTGGAGGCTTGTGCATATGTAACCAGGCTAATTTACACAACGCTCTGAGCGAGCTTTACTCCATAATTCACAGCCTTGGTTTGTTTGAACCCTCTCTCTCTCTCTTTCTTACCCCCTCAGACGGCGCTAGGTCTGCGGCCCGCGCTCAACTTCGACTCCCCGACTCATCTGGATAGCTGGAGGCCTAGCAGACAGATAATAGACCAAAGGTACAAAGGCACACATATCTCAATACATGCATGAGAGGAAAGTGCGGGGTCGTTATGGGGGTCCGGGATGGCCCCAGTCCCATCACTTTCTCTGATGTGTGTGTACAAGGGTGACATGTCATTGTCCTCGCGCTCGGCCTAAAGCGAGGCTCCTTTGTTATCGTCTATGAATGCATAAACCCTTCTTGTCTGGACCTCAAAACAGAGGACAGGGCAATTACAGACAAAACACCAGCGCGTCTTGAAGTCATTTTGAAAGAATTTTCATTTTTTGATCATTTTTTTTTCCTGTTCCTATTCAAAAAACATCCCAAAAATGAGGCGCCGCGAATCGACTGGCGGATGTTTTCATGTATAAATTATCACAGAAATAACTTATTAAACACATTACAAATCATTCAAATTAAAACAAAACTTGAAGGTGACTGGTACAAAAACAAGCAGCCGACATGAGAAGTGTTTATTTGCTCTCTCGGCTGCGAATGGGAGAAAAATATTGAGAAGAACTTGACATGATATCCCAGACTAAAAAGCAAAATTTCAGATCATATGTAGCACTTTGGCGAGCCTTCAAAACAAACCTCAAAATCTCAGAAATGCTATCATGGTTCCCCTGTTCTTCTGTGAGAGCGCGATGATGAGCCGTTCTCCCAGTTCACAGCGCTAATGGTGTCTGTGGAAGGCATGCAGCACCGAGTTCCAGGCTGGCAGGGACGCGCTTAGAGCGGTACACTTGTCACAGCCCATCATGTGAGCGCTCCTCTGAACTACAGCCGTGAATAATTTCTTCAAGATCCAAAAAGTCTTTCTTTTTCTTTTTTTTTTTCTCCCCCCCTCACACTATCTTTACAGAACCAACCACCAAGTCCTTGTAACTATTTCAACACTTGCAGTGGAGAAAGCAAAAGATGGAATACAGTAGTAGTCTCTCTTTGTTTAACTGAAGAAAGTTTGCAAAACCGGGCTCAGAAGTTGACATTAAAAGAAGAGCTTATGCGAGCAGTCAGGCAGAAAGAGCGCCAGGGCGGCAGACTTTGAAAGGGATTGTGGGTAGGAGTTCGCTTATCTAATTGTAAACGAGCATGCGAGTGTGTGGACACTCATCACGCACTTGTCAAAACACGGCTGCCTGTGATTTCGCTCCGCTGTGGTTCTGCTGTTTGCTTAAGTTTGTTTATGTTCAGACAGGCCTTCTTTTTTTTCCAGCTTGAGAGTACAATTCTAGCAATTACCCCCAGATAGGTGCCGTACAGCTGGAGAAACAACACAATGAAAGGATTTATCACATGCATCCCTTACAATTATTGCCTCATTCTTGGGCTTTACTTTTAGTCTTTGTGCATCATCTTTGAACAACTTTTTTTCCACTGTGTTTTCAGATGTGAACCACAGAGGCTGAACCGCATGTGTTTGCTCTGTAAGTTTGAGATCTATGGCGAAGATGAAGGAGGTTGTTACAAGAGTCGGTCATGTGATATGATAAAGGAAAGATTGTCAAAATAAAGTTCATTAATTGGTGATGTAACCATAAACACAGCAAAACAACAACTTGCATATTGTATATGTTGACGAAATTGACTCAAATTCTACTTATGGAAACTGTGTCAGTTAATAAATTATGTGGAGTGGAGGGTAACATCACTTTGTACCTTGAATGAAACTGATTAAAATTGATGAGAAAACACTGGCATATGAGATTCATGTGGCTCTGTGAGGCTGAGAGACAGTGGCACTTTGATCTTAATGTTAATACACTGATTGTTTAGCATGTTATTATCATATTATTGAGAGTGTTCATCGTGAAGTGTATAAGTATTCTGACATTTGCTAATAGCACTAAACACAGGTGAAGCTGATGGAAATGTCATTAGTGTGATAAAAGTATATGAAAGGTCAGATGATCACCAAAGTTGATCACCAAAGTTTCAATTCATCCTGTGGGAACCATGAATGTCTGAAAAATCTTGGCAATCCATCCAAAGGTTGTAGGGATATCTCACTGAGAACCACAAATGTCGACCACGTGGTGGCACTAGGTGGAAAGTCCAGGGATCACCAACATGATTACAATTCATCCTCTGGGAATTGAAATCAAATTTTCAAATGGCAATCCATCCAATAGCTGTCAAAACAACCTGCTGGTGGTGCAAGAGGAAAAGTCAGAATCACCAAAGTCTTTGTCCTCTGGGAATAGTTGTTGATTTCTAAAGTGGTGCTAGCATGGCTAAAATTTGGTTACAGGTGTAGACAAAGCTATTTTACTTAAAGGAGCTCTTCTGGTAATGAGAGGAGGAATGAATGTATCTATGAAGCCAAAGCGAGAGCAGGCAGATGGGAACAACCACTGTGTTTGAAGTTGATCTTGATTTCACAGTGGTGGTGGTGGTGGTGGTGGGGGGAGCGAGAAAAGCTTCCTCACACAGATGTTCACAAGCTGCTGTCAGAAGAACATCAACATCTCCTCTTAACGAAGACACTCTGTCCGAGCCCGAGAACACCACAATAGCACACATCTTGCAGTTTTCCAAATATACAGCGAATTTGAAGGAGACACGTCCTTTTTACACTCGCTGGAACATCCTCGCTCACCAGGTGTCACTGGTCGCGCTGGGGTCAAAGTTGAAGGAAGGAAGATGCAATTTCGTATTTCAGCACACGGCTGAAACTGCTGATGGATGCACTTCCTAAGTCTCTGCATCCACACACACAAGCTGGAACAAATGGTGTGATTGTATGCTAATGTTCTTGCTTGTGGCCATGCATTATCTGCTCAACAGAGCAAAAGATTGAAAACAACCACCGATCACTTGTGTTTGAAAGAAAAAAATATTTGTTCAACAGCATTTTGCACTTCTCTTTTAATGCCACAAGGCATTACTGTCAAGTAATGAGTCAGACTGATCCCTCATTGGTTTCTGTGGCTTTGAGCATTAAAACTTGATGCGTCTCTTCACTTTGCTGTAAATGCCTGTGGACCTTTTAATGCCAAAGCCAAATGCCCTGCTGGGTTGGATTGACCGTAATGGATTTGGTCCAGTGACAGATATCCAGCACTCATAAATTGATTTGATCTCTGAGGACACAGAATGAGAGATGATTTTTACAATTGAGACATCAATGGAACATAGACCACAATAGAGGAGATGGTGAAAGTCAATCCATGCTAAATTGGCACTGGAAAAATCAAACATGCTTCTCAAGTGACTGGTTATTAAGTGACTCTGAACTCCTTTTATCTTCTTTTTGTGAGGTTGCAGATTTGCTTAATGGAGTCAATAAATCCTGGACTAATTAAATCCCAAAACATTTATTTGGAGCTTATACTGAAACTAGTGATTTCAGTTTCTTACTTTTAACTGTTGAATTCTTTACCTTTTACACGAGATACTATGTCGGAATAAAAATTAGACATCTTCATCTTAATATATTTCTGGGTTAAAGATCTGTAATCTATCAGATGGACTATTTTTAAAATCAGTCACTCAGCCGGAGTCCGATTGCTCATAAATTCAGCATCGAATAAAGTGATCAGATTACATTTAATGCATTTTTTTTCGTATCCGCAGGCCTCTGCCATAAATTAAAACCACCTGAAAGCGTCTGGAGTGCATTTCATTTTGCCTTGATTCATGTGCTGTAATATAACCCCTCTCTGATTCCCTGTGTGGCACAGGACAGTGAGGGGAGTGAGCTGAGTGCGTCAGGAGATTAAAACCTAACCACAAGATTTGACTCAGGATGTAGGCATCAGATAATGTAGTGGGGGATATAATGAAAGTGTAAACAAAAACCTGGCACGAGGGAGAAATGCCTGCTCATAAAATCTCCACTCTCGCTATTGTCTTTTTTAACAAAAGAGATTCCACAAGCCTGGCGCCCTGCGAGTTATTAACAGTTGACTGAATTACACACTTCAAAACTTTAGGTGATTTGAGTTTGGCTCTAGCTTTTCCATTGTTGGATAGCATGTGTAGACATCCATGCGAGGGCTGAGTAAACAAGGAGCATTTTGTATAGAAGGGATACAATGAACGTGTTGTTGGGAAGCCTTTTAAAATCACAAAAGTGACCCATGAATATAATGAAGACTTTCAAATATGCTGTGAGTTTCCTATCTAGATAGACAAGCCAATTAAAGCGCTTTAGCACATGCAGGTCTATGAGGATGGGTCGTGATGTGTAAAGCTCTGTTAGTGCGCTGCTGAGCTCTTCTCCTCTGCAGGCTGGGTTTACACCTTTGTGTCCTTGTGTGCCCAGCTGCTGCAGTGATAGATCGGTCGTCGCTCTCACGTTGGGAGCAGCTCTGAATGAGACGCCTGCTGGACAGCTGTGCTGGCACGGGCCGCCATCCTCGCTGCCAAGTCACAGAGCCTTTTTACCCCCGCTGCTCCCTGAGCACTGCTCAGTGCTTACCGTCAGCCTCTTCCCTGTCGTGCTTCAATGACAAAACACACGTCAGGCTTTAACAGCTCACTTTGCGCTGGCTTGGCGGGCCCAGTCCAGCTTTTGTGTTATTGGCAGGGTCACTGTCTGAGGTGTGTGCTGAGCTAGTGGAGCATACGAGGTCATATTTGGTCTATTTTGTCCGTGTTAACACATTAAATCAATCAAGAAGCCCGGACCAGTGCAGAGATTCATAGACTGTATAACATGGTCAACACTAATTTCCCTGGCTGGCGGCTGAGAGCTGCTACATTTTTATTTAAAATCTAAAACACCCAGCTGAGAGCAGGCATCACAACAGACGTCTGAAATACTGCTGTCAGGTTTAGAAGACCTTGAATTAAGATGTTCTTTTAGTTACAGTAATTGAAGGAGTTAACATGAAAAATGTAGTGAGGCGTAATGTATGATTAGCATTTTGCTGTGGCACCAGACTGCATTAATAAGAGATGATGAAAAATCAATAGTAGTCATTACGCCAATGTGCAGGATAAAATATTAACTAGTTTGGAAACTGACCTGAGGAGATTCCTTTTCCTCCAGCGGTGAAGGTTTGATATGGTTATTGGCAATAAACACCTACACTGGTGCAACTGCCAGCTGGGGAAATATAATATTTACCAAAGAGAGGGAGGATGCAAAGTTAACCTTCAGTATAATTAGACCAAACTGCTTTCCTGTATTTTCTGTCAGTCCAGTAGAGAAGGATGAAGGTGTTTGAGCAGAGACCATGTTAAGTAATAGAAACCCTGGGAAATGTAGTTTCTACATCTCTTAACTTGTGCTGACCCCAAGCTTCAGACCTCAAAACACATATCAAAAGCATCACAGCTCGGTGCAAACATCTGTCAGTGTCATATCGAATGGCACCACGTGAATGAAGTCACTTTGATCACTACAAGCTACTTCAAGTGTGAATGCGAAATCTGTTTCTACGGCGTGTTGTGATTGCCTGTATGAAAAGCATAAGTCTGAAACAGGAAGCAGATGATGTCATTAACCAGATTCTCCATACATTGTTCCCATTCTCACTGCAGTTATCCGTCCAGCCAAGTCCTGCTCGCTCCATCTTTTGTGAATGGATTCCCAGTGGAAGGATCGACATGGATTTCACAAACAATTTATCCCAAATTGCAGGAAAATTGGCTGCAGATCTTAGAGAGAGGACGAGGGAAAAAAGTAGAATGAGGTTAAGATGATCCACAGGGCATTTATTCACTCTCATGGCCGTTCCATAGGCTCTCATGGTCGTTCCACAGGGTTCTCCCCTTTCAAAATAACCCACAGCCCCCCTTTCAAACCCCCCCAACAGCCCCGCCTTTCATTCGCCGTTTCAAATGTATTAATGGGCCGGAACCTTCCTGGATGATCTTGGCCCTCTCCCTAATGAAAACGCTCTGTGGCTGGATCCCAGCGCAGTAATCAGGCTCTGGCCTCCAGAGCACTGGGGCATGCAACATGCAGAGCAGGAAGAGCCCCGGTGTGACCCCACACTGTGTCCTTCAGTCACCCCATGTTGCCCTGTGCCCTCTCTGGCCTGGGCCTCTTCTCCTCTAAAGCTCTGGGTGCCAGAGGCCACGAGCCTGGACCTCTGCAGAGCGAAGAGGAAAATCCAGCGGTTTGATGGACTACAAACATCAGCCTTTAACAAATTTACTGTTTATTTAATCTCAATGATGTGTAACGCTCTGCAGAATCACAGTTAGGTGTTTTTTTTTGCAGACAATTACACCCCATTTATACCTTGTACTCAAATGGGAGCTGTATAATAAACAATAACAAACAATCTGATCTTGACTTTGTCTTTACACCTGGTATTTTTAATGTGTTCTCGTTGTCCTCATTGAGATCTCTGTCCTCCATAGCAAAGCCAGCACATGAGTAATTTGAGGTGGTGGCAAATCAGCCCCAGACTCTTTAAAAAAGAAATCACAGTGATTTAGGGGAAACTTTATAAACTTTGTGAAATACTGTCTGCAGCAAATTCTTATGTCCTCTCTTGTAAATTTGTCAAACACATGAATGTGTTCCGTCTTTCCTTCTGTGAAAAATATGTCAGTCAGCAATTCAACCCACACTTTACTTTTAACTGTATATCATTTACTTCCCATCTGCATTGCTTTCTCCATTCGTGCAGTTCTTTCTTCTTTCAGCCCTTTCATGGCACAGACTAAATATATAATCAGTAATGAGAGGCGTGTCTTGGCCAGCCTTCTAACAACCTCTATTTTATGTTAAATAAAAACTAATATCTGCATCGCTGTTATGTTGTGTATGGATGCCAGCACGTTGTACAGATTGTGTTCACACTGACCAAAGATCTGAAAACAATGTGAGCCAGATTACCTCCAGATGTGGTAAGGCCGATCTGATCACATTCTGATCACGACGCATTTACACCTTGCATTAATAAGCGTTTTTCTGATCATAATAAATGGAGAGAATTGCATTTGAATATCAGCTATAAACGGGACATGCAAAGCATTTTTGAGCATGTTTTCACATATTATCATCCTGTTTTTTCCAGTTGCATTTCGAGCCGATGTTTACTTTGACATGTATTTAAATAAATCTTATCTCAATGAAGCAAAGTTACTGTTACATATTTCAAATGGCGATATCATCTTTTAACTGCGAAAGCTGTGTATACTGTGTGCTCTCCTCTCGGTATCTCACATGCGTCATCACATTAGTACCCTCAGCTACCGTAAACAGAGGCTAGCCACATATTGTAAACACTGAAATAAAAGCCTTCCATCCACTTCCTCGCGAGGTGTCATTTTGAAAGGACACAACAGAAGCAGAAACCATGTCTCGGGTCTTCCCTGCGTTTAGCCTGTCGGTAGCCGGCAAGCCTTTGTTTGGTCTGCTCTGACAGGTCTCCTTTAGTCTCCACTGTCTGTCCCCCCAGGCCCCAGCATTCAGCCTCGAGGTAAGCCCGGCCAGATGTGGCGACCCGGGGATCTTTGCAGCTGCATGTATCGCAGGGCACTGAAACGATGGGGCAGTCACCGGGACGTGCATCATCTGTTTTAACTTGTCTGTCTTCCCTGACAGACCCGCTGAGTGCTGTTTTCATTCCCCTCGGATAATATCTTTTACAGTTTCGCAAAACTGTCAGCGAACCTAAGGCGCTGAGCCCCACCTGCCTGTACTGTTGCCCATCACCCCTAATGACAACCAGACACCCTCAAAGACAGGGCACTAAGGTGCTAACTACCCCACAGAGCTATATCTAGCACACATTTGCTTGCTCACATTTTCCAATTGGAGAGTAATGGGAAGATTTTCTCAGATCATTTCAGGCAGTTCAAGCTCAGTTTCTCGCTCGGAAAAAATTCTCCTTTCAGATGAGTGTGACACTTTGATTTTTTTCCACAAGTAAACACGCATCACTTTCTATGTTGGGATTTGAAAAAAAGTCTTTGAAGCCATTTCTAGAAAACACCGCACATCCTGGGCGGGTAATAATCTAATGGAGGAGTGATGTCACTCAAACTCAACGACACAAGATAAAATCGAGGACCATTTTCTCAAATCGTGAAAAATGCCCTTCTTACTTCAGTTTATGCAGGACACATTTATGTGTGAGCACTTCTTCAGGGCAATTTATTTGAGAACAAAAGAAGAGCCAGCCTTCACATGTGTTAGTGGAGCGTGTGACAACTACACTATGGTCTGCATTTGTTTTTCTTGGGCACTTCCATTCTCTCTCTCTGACCTTGGGGGGAACAAGGACCGGCGGGCAATTATCTGGTGTCTCGAATAGTTAAGTCAGACATTTCGCCGCTCTACAAAGAACTGCAGCCCCTCTAACTACTGAAGAAATTATGGAGAAAAGATAATGAAAGAAAATCTGTCAGATATGAAGAAGTCTCAGCTTTTTAGTGTCAGTGCTCAGCCAGGCATAAAATGCTCCATTTAGACCCCTTTCCAGAAACAAAGCATTCTGGCACAGGCTCATAGTGATTGTCTTGAAAATGCAGGGAAAGATTTCCATTTCTTCCCAGCACCCCCCCACTCCTCCAACCTTTTTTTTCCACCCTCTCCCCCTCATACGAGACTGTAACGTTCAGCAGCTCAGCCCGGAGTCGAGAAGCAAACTTGGTGAAAAGCAGCAGGAGATGAATCTCTTTAAGTCCCCTTGAACAACATAAAACAGTCTGGGCTTCCATTATTCAGGGGTCTGTGCTGCTTGTTTACAGTGGAGTGGGCCCGCTGCACCTGCACTCCGGATGGCCTGACAGCTTGATGGGCCCTTTAATGGTGATTCACTGGCCAGATCTATGTGGATAAAAATGGAATTCTGGGAGAGCAATCTAATAAGAAAATAAAGCGCTGAACGGTTGCCATGGCTGTTGGATGGGCTTGTTGGGCCCTGTTCACCGGGCCATGCTGGCTGGAAATCAAATCCAAACTTTGATCTTGGGGCTTTATTACATGCTATCACCTCAGCTATGGGTCCCTTCAAATAGAGTGTCACAGGGTCAAGTAGATGGTACTTCAGTTGTGCTTTTTAAAACTTGGGCTTTAACCTTGATGCTCTGTAAACTGTAAAAATTCAATCCCAGCCTTGAAGATTATTTGGATGTCTCTGGCAGCGTGCCTCTACAGTGAACTGTATATTGTATACAGAGCTAGAATAAAATATTAGACTGATATGGAGCGATGCCAACAATATTTCTAAACCACAATACAGTGAGTATACAGGACTATACATGAATATAAAGAAGTTACATAAGACCACATTACCATTTTACTGATGGTTGCTGTCCACAGGAAATCATGCATCTTCAAAATTTGTGTTCCTTTATGGGTTTAGAAAACGTTCACACACTTCTTAAGCTTCTTAAAAAATCTGCTGAATAATATGAATTATGTATTGACACAAAGCTATTTTCATGCTCTAAAAAACTGGTGTGGTTATAATATGCCTCCATTCTACAGTCGATATAAAAATAAAACTTGCTTGTATTTTTCTGATACTGCAAAATGTTAATATTAGTGTTGGTGAGTATATCAGAAAGACAAAAAATATTTAATATAAATTCTCAATTCCTATGGATTTTTTAAAAATGTAAACATATAAAACCCAATTATTAATATATTTCTTTTTATTCCAGCTTCCTGACAGGGCAACATGTCATGACTGGACTGAAAAATTCTGTATAAATACCAATGAATAAGACAGCAAATCAAGGTGTGTTAGGGTTCAGGTTGGGACAACAGCTACCCAGAGCAATATATGATGATAAATCAACCTTTATTCTTTATTCTTATAACTCATTGAATGAGCTGCCCTGACCTCCAAAGGCATCCCAGCCTGCTATTCCCAGCCCCTCTTCCACGAGGTGTAACATATCCAGAGGCAGTCCGGTCTCTATGATGTTCAACAGCATGTACCCATTAAAGGCAGTGCACGGAGCAGCGCGCACACACACGTAAACACACATGTATATGTACGAATGCTCGCGCGCACGCAAACACACAGATCCAGGGCTCTAACTCGCAGCCTGCATTGATCTCCCCTGTCATATATCATTAATGAGGGTATTAAATCCATGTTTAGGAAGCAGAAGGCTGGCTTTAAGTGGGGTTTGCTGGAGCAGCTCATAACGCAAAAGACCCTCGCTGAAATCTCCCCCAAGGAAGGGCCACTCTCTGGCCCTCTTTGGAGCGCATTAATGGAGTGATGTCATAGTGGCTCATATCACTGCTACTGTCCAGGGACAGTGGAGGGGGAGAAGATTCAAGGCTGTGACCCATAAAGTGACCTAAACCAGTTAATGATGATGGACAGAAATCTACAAAAGCATGACGAAATATTTTATGTTAAAAAAAAAATAAAATACCACAACTAAATATTTATGCCCCTAAAATTTCTTTTAAGCTCACATTTGTTTATGATATCAAGAATATGAAAAAAATTGATATTGTAGAAGTAGCGAAAGGATGGTGCATCCTTATACAAATCTTGTCATACTGTACACCAGCTGTATTGATCAGTCTAAAATTCTCCCCTACGCGCCTCACCCCTGGGTTATCATCGCATCATTACCATCCGGAGTTTGGGGAGACGCTACAGTATGATACGGCAAATGGACTTGCTATTGATTTTGTCAGAGAGAGAGAGAGAGAGAATGGCAGATGGAGAGGAAGTCAGAAGGGAACATCTGGAAGGGGACAGGGGTGTGTGCAGGGGGTGTCAGACGATACAGCAGGATAGTGCAAAGAACACACACAATCCTGAAATCTACGACTGTGTCAGAAAAGAAAACGTAAGAGGACAAATATTAGAAATGTGTGCTCGACCGAAAATAAGCCGAATCTGTCTTTTCATGTCCGTTTATCTCTCACTACACATGATCAAAAAAGACAAAACGTCAATGTCTTAAAGGCTGATGCACTTTACACTACATTAGAAAACAGCAACTTTGCTCTGACTAATCCCATTATAAGAGGGAGTTTTTGCTTTGGAGTGTAGCTGAGGTGTTAATGTGATGAGCAGCGTGAGAGTTGAAAAAAAAATAAATAAATAAAATGGGGCAATCCTTCCTTTCGGGAAAGGGATATCCTGAGGCACGGCTATATAGACCTTAAGTGCTGACAAAGAAGATATTGTGTTTTTCCAGTAATCCTTTTAAACACCGCAGGGCAGAGGCATACAGTTCATTTCAGAGTAATGCTGTTAAATTTCAATGAAGAAAAAACTCCTATTGTTATCTTATCGTTCATTTATTACGAGCCAGATGGGATAAGGTGAATATTCATATGCTTACTCGTCACAGTGCGCTTTAGTAAATAAAAAAAGAAATTGAAATAATAGCAGCGGTTGCTTCACAATCAGGCCATCCACACACACCAAAAGGCCAAAAAAAAAAAAATCTCCTTTCTCCCCACTGGCTTGGTTTGTTTTGTTCTGCTTGATTAACCAAGAATGCTGGAAACTGTATGTATTGTTTCCGCACCATGAGCAGTGTCTAAAATATTTGCTGTGCATTAAATACTTTAGCAGACAATCAAAATCCTTTCACCACTCCCCATTACTGTGAATAGGCTTAAGGGAAAATAATGTGCTGGGCATGCTGGTTTCGGAAAACATGTCAACAATTCATCGTCAGTGGAGTTTCTCACTGTCAGGTGGAGCTTACTAGGGGCTACGATTAGCGCGGATTTGTGTGATGCACCATAACCTTGACACTGAACTGTGAAACAGCTTCACGCAACATTCCAAAGCACCTGTCAATCAACTCACACCTACATGGATAAATACCCATCTGCTAAGGCGGCGCTTTGAAAGAAGTGGTACAATGAGTTCTGTGTGGCTGTTTTAGTTACATCAGGACGATGTTTTGAAACGTGTTATCGGCGCCGTTTTCTGCTCTTGCATCACAACCCGACACTGTGGCGTGCAAGAGTCAACATCACTGACGGGTTGACCCACACTTGTCTGCAGGGATTGAGTTTGGGGATTGTGGTTGACTTTAAAGGATATTGAGGAGGAATAAAGTATTAAATATCTAATACTCTTTGACCTGGAGGCTTCACTTTCTCGGCATGGACCTTTAGAAGCCAGCTGCGTCGGATGTTGGCACGGCCGTCTCCTCCTCTTCTTCGCCGGGCTTTCTGGCTTTACCGTCTTTTCATTCGCAGCCAGCACAGGTGGATCCTCACTCAGGCCCGTTGTGTTGTTCGAGCTCGGTCAGGGAGCGTCATTAACAGTAGAGGTTATGTGAAATGTGAGGGAGGGAGGAAACACATTTTTCAATACGTTAATTTTCGGGAAGCATCTTTCACAAATGTCTCCGTTATTAAGTGACCTGCGGGAAGAGGCTGAATGAGTTTCAGCCAGCGTTCAAGGTGGGATAGCAGCGTTTAGGAAGGGCGGAGGTCAGAGAGCATTGGTTTTCGTAAAACGAGCTTGAATCACTCCTGTGCCACTTGTGCTTTGGTTGAACTTCGGTGTGTGTGTGCAACCAGTAAAAAAAATTGTCTTCTGTACCTGATTAAATCTATATACCTCACAGATACACAGGATTCAAAGTCAGACTAACAACAGTAGCCAAAAGCAAAACAAAAAGAACATAAACCAATTAACAGTTAGACATCTGTTTGAATTTATTGCAGTTTTTTTTTTTTTTTAACTGCACCTTTTTCCCTGCCAACTACTGCACGTACTGTATGCAATATCTCACGGCTGAGGAATACAGGAAGTCTGGCTGCTCTGCCAGGGGAAACCGGAGGTGTCATAGGGGGCACCCCGCTGAGAGGAAAGACGGGCCGAGGTGTGCTGGAGGAGTCAGAGCACCTCACAGGGGACCAAAAAGGATTTCACACCAGTTGTGGCCAATTGTTTAGGCTCATCCCAGACTTTATCCCTGGTTATTAACAACTCCACCTCGCTGGCAGGAGTATGAAAGTAACACAGTCCTACACTGCGCACGTTAATGTGCAGCATTAACTCAAATGAAAATGATAATTGTGCAGAGCTTTTGTGCGTTTCTGTCCTTATGAAGCTACTCACAGGATTAATACCCGGCCTCGCCTGCCGCCATTCCTCCCGGATTAAGGCTTTGGCAGGGCGGTGAAGCTGTCAGTCAGCGACGTGTCTGGACTCATCATCCACTAATCATCGGAGTTTATAAAAGTCCCTCACCTCTGACAGGTTAGGATGACTGATACCTCACAGCAGCAGGCCCCACTGCCTCGACATGCACTTTAGATCCCATCAGAAGCCTCCAAATCAAAACAGGATGAAATGGCCACACTGCTATCGCTGAGTGTTTGGGAATAATTCCCCCATGGGCAGATTAAAGAGTATTTTTTCTGGTTCGTGCCTTGATGGAATTCACCATGTTTGACAAAGGCTGGCATTCTCTTTGACGTCTCTTCATTTGGCGCTCTGTGCCATCGGGGGCTCTGGAGGGTGGGAGATGAGTGGCATGGAGAGGTACACATTTGCCTGCTGGTGTGATGTAAGGGCAGTGTTTATGCAACATCATAAATATGCATGTTGCTTTGCGCTATACAGGGGCATTTATGACAGTGGAGTGACAGTATTTGCACTTTCAGAGGTCATTTACCTGTCATCCACTGTGACAGTAGGGATGAACAAGGCAGAGGACAAGTGCACATCACGTCCACCGGACAGGACGATTTTAAAGGCTTTGAGTGGCTGGGGGGATTTTTTTTTTTTAACTTAACATACTATGAATACTTTACATGTAAGTTAAAAAAAATTGGGATTTCTTAGGATAGCAGTGATGATTGATAATATGAAAGGAAAGGCTTGTATAATTATGCAGACATACACAGGAGTATTGCTGGACTGTAACACTTTTTTCACATCACCAAACTTTCACTTGCATGAGTTCTTCTGGATTAGAAGTTTCCTCGTATACATGTAATGGCTTAGGAATGATTAAGATGTAGTGGCCAGAGAAGTTAAGAAATGAAAAGAAAAAAATTATGAAGTCTGATGGAGAGCAACAGGAAAAAAAGTTTGACTCCCTCAAGTAGTTATAATTCGACCTCAGAAATATTACAGTGTAAATAACAGAAAAACATCTGTAGTAAGATGGCAACAAAAAAGAGGGATGTGTTCCCCATATTGTTTTTCCTTGTTTTCCTTAACCCCCTCTTTCTCTCCAGGATACTGTGCATAAGCTGATTGGGGTTAATGCACTGGACAATAGCACAACACTGCACTTCTGTTCCGCATTACGCTTCTTTTTCAGGACAGTATGGTGCTACTTTAGAGCATACACGAGCCCTCGCCTCAAAATAATATTTCCCAGACCTAAAGACCGGCTACAGCATGTGGTATCACTCTGACGGATGAGTTGCGAGGCTGATATCATCGAGCCTTGTGACCTGAAGCTTGTCCTATGGACGTATGAAACCATTATGAAGATGTCTGGGCTATGACGTTGTGCCTGTTCACCTTCTATGAACTGTAGCCTCAGCAAAGACGTAAGGATTATATTATAATTACAAGCCTGATTCCAAAAGAAGTTGGGACATAAAGTGTAAATAAAAAAAGAATGATTTGCAAATCTTTTTCAACCTATATTCAATTGAACACAGTGCAAAGATATTTAATGTTCAAACTGGTTAACTTTATTGTTTTTCCTAAATATTCACTGATTCTGAATTTGATGCCTGCACACGGCGCAAGTTGGGACAAGGTAATGTTTACCACTCATCACCTTTTTTTTAACCGCACTCAGTAAGCGTTTGGGAACTGAGGGCTATATTTGTTGAAGTTTTAGAAGTGAAATTCTTCCCCATGCTTGTTTGACATACAACTTTAGTTATGTATTTTGCACTTCATAATGCACCACACACTTTCAATGGGGGACAGGCCTGGACTGCAGGAAGGCCAGTCTAGTACTTGCACTTTTTTCCTATGAAGCCACAGTGTTGTAACATGTTTTTTTTTTTAAATCGGTGGTTAATAACTTCTCAAGCATGGGCAGGGATACAGAATAGAGGTTTTGCAGAATTAGACTGAGAAACTCAAGTATACAAGTATACTGACATAAATAACCATTGAAAGTACATTAATTGAGATTCTGTGAGCAAAAGAATGACGACAATGTCAGTAATTATGTCTCAATATCAGACAAGAAACTCAACACAAAACATCAAATAAGGTAGATGATGTCATCTTAGAGGTAAGTGGAGGCAGAGACGGATGAGTCTTTTCCTCAGTCCTTGATGTCAATGGACATCAATGCGCCCTGGCTGCACCCCCACGCCCCCCCCTTCTACTCCCTGCCCGGCCTCAGACAGATCATGTGATATGCGGAGCTATGACCAAACGAACACAGGTGCTCTGATTCGTCCTGCGTGTTCCAGCACAAATCCAGGCATCCAGGAAGCTGTGCTACCCCTCCCGAAAGACCATCTGCCCCGGGGAGACACTGATCCCATGGATCTAATGTCAACACCGAGGGGATGTTTGGGAGCTATGGTGGAATCTAAAGTATTGAGTCAGAGGTATGGGCGTGTGTGCGGCAGGGTAAGGGTGTACTGGCCTGGGATAGGTTTTCTTTGAATTCACTGAAAAGATATGTCATCCATTTTTTTCCAAGTAGTAAAACAACAGCTGGAAAATAAAAAGAAAACTTATTCTATAAAAACAAATAAAATTATTAAATTACAAAACTATTCTAGCACTATTTTTTATCAATGGATGAAAAAATGAGTGTATGTCGTTTCAATGCAACAGATTAAATAATGGGGTCACACAGGAAAAACAGCGTAAAGATTTAGAGACACTACAAATCATGCGTGTCAGTAAGTTGAGAAAATGATGAAGCCCACCAAAACCAAACCCTGCTGTGCTGAGACTCACAATAGCTCACTGTTTCTCTTCTCGGATACAAGTCTCAACAGTCTCCCCTCGCTGGGTCAAAGTGTTACATGGCACAAGCCCAAACACAGGCCTACAGTAAATAGAGTGTTTCAGAGTGCTCAGAGCCCTGCTGCTGAGGGACAGTGTTTGGATAGGCCCTCCCTGTCTCATCCACATGGACTGAAATGCTGAATTAATGAGCTCATGTGCGGCATGTTAGATTTATCTCGACGAGCTGCTCCGTCTCCCCGGCCCGCCGCTCTCCATCATGCCGTGGGTCTCTCATCGCAACATACAGCCACTCGCTGATAACTTTGAAGTTTATATGCAAAAGCAAACAACTGCTGGGCCACTTGAACCTGACTCTGTGACAGGCGGAAACATTTATATGATGTTGTCTTTTTTTGTCAGTTTTCTCCTTGTTTACTGAGCTGGGAGGTAGGAAGTCGTAGCCTCAGGCTTTTGCTTGGAGTTAGTCCATTGTCAGTGTGTTATGAGCTAAAAGGATTAGCTGTGTGTGTCTGTGTGTGCTGTGGAGTATTTGCGTAACTGTATGTTGAGGGTAAATTGTTTTGGAAATAATTCAAGTAGTGACAATGCCTGCGGGAGAATGAAGTAATACTTATGTATAGTGTGTATATTTACTGTAAAGAAGAATTGGGCAGGGAGGAGGTGGATGCCGAAAAATAATTTCCCCCATTCCTCTCACTGCCTGGGGCTGGGGCTGATCTGTCCCTGGCATGGGCCCCAGGCACTGAGAGTGGAGATACACTCCCTAAAATTATCGGCCTGGAGAATAAATACAAGTCTATCATCGCTCAGCTGAAAGACTCATTAGGGCTGGAGGGACGGAGGTAGAGACGGAGGAGTCGGAGAATGGCGCGAATTTGTTTTGCGTACGAGTGTGTGTTCAAGGAGAATCGGAGAGAGAGCGTGATCAAAAGAGAGGGGGAGGCAGGAAATGATGCAAGGCTGTAAAAAGACAAACTGCTGGTGGTGCTTATTTTCACTGCACTCGCCACTAAAAATGGACCGAGGTCTGAGGCCCTGAAAGGTTGAGCCTGATGCCTTGGAAGTGACCCGGCACTACAAATAGCCCCCCTGCCCAGTCCAAACGTCATTGTTTGAGTTCCGTCTGGAATACAGATAGTTCCTATGGGGTCAGGATCCCAGGAGATGGATATTTCCCTCATGTCCATATCTACAGAGGAAAGGAAATATTGAACAACTCGCCATGCATTGATATTTCTGCCCACCGGTGTTTCCTGGCTGAAATCATGCAGACCCAGGAAACGCACTATAGCCTAAAGGTGCACGGCCGGCTCTGCCCGAGTTTCTAGTCAAACAAAACACCAGACAGAAATAGACAGATATGAAGAAAGAGTTAAACAAATAAAGACAGAGATAGCTCCCCTCTCAAACAGGAAGGTACACGCGGCGGCAGGCAGACATCAAACTGTCAGTGTCAGTCTATATGCGGCGTCTCCATAAACTGCTGGATGCAGACAGGCCCAGCATGAGGCCAGGGCCCCCAGTCTGCAGAGCGTTCCAGTATAGTGAGCCCAGGGGAGTGCTGGGCCAGGTAAAGTACTATCCCAGCCACAGCTCTGTCTTCTGCAACTAGAATCACAACCGGCCGAACGGAGGAGACAGAGCACTTCCACCACTGTCTCTCAGAGTCATTAACAACCTTCACTCACAAAGATTTATAACCTCATGATAAATGCGTGTGTGACTAAGTACAGTTAAGACACTTCCAAGGATAACAGTTTATTTTTGTTCCAGGACTGGCTGGACTGTGCCTTACGCTCTGCAACGCTGAAAAAAAAAAATCCCACTGTTTTATAATAATGTAAGACAAAGCCAACTCGTGTGCATCATTTTCCATTTCAGACCAATTCCTTATACGGTGTGTATTTAAAGGGTTAGATCAGCAAAATTACAAAAGACTTTCATTTTGGTTTCATTCAGCCAAGCTTTGCAAGATTTGTCTCTGAGACCAATGAAATTTAGTTTGTTTTGTTCAGATCAGTTAAATATTCAAGAGCGCAGTATCTTTACAGAAACATCTGCATGGCTTGATACGGCTAAGTGAAAAAACATGTTTGATTGTATTTTGGGTATATTTGATTTAACCTATGTTTAATGCTAATATATGAGCTGCACTGCTGAGCTAAGATACAGATCTATTAAAAGTAATGGAAAGCCATAAAGGGCATGATGTGCAGGATACATGTGCAGGTTGAAGTTATCTGATAATGACTTGAATTGTGGCAGTAAACACACAGCTTGCACAAGAGCGCATACACACACACACACACACACACACACACACACACACACACACAAAACACAGCAGGTAATGTGAAGCAGTTCCAGGACTTAGTGCTGCTCAGATGCCTCCATGCCTTGAGGGCCTGCTAAACACCGCTCCCTCGGCTAAAGCCCCCGAGAGGGAGAAGGAAGGAGAAATCAGCGGCTGAGCTCATCCGGGCCTGCAGCACAGAGCTAATGCTGAAGCTAACCCTCACCTGTCCATGAAGATCCCTTTACCTCCATGTGTGCAAGTGTGTGTGTGTGTACCGTGTGCGAGGGGGATGAGGAGCATGTGTGCGCTCATGTGCTTGCGTGCGCCAAGAAAGTCCTTGCCAAAAGCACAGCTGCCTTCATTCTGACGCATGGTTCCATTCCATCTGATCTATCTATCCAGAAAATGAACAACCCACTTTTCGTTCTTTTTTTTTCCCCCCGTGGTTTCTCTCTCTGACACCACCCCTCCTTCACCTTTCTCTCTCTCTTTCAATTCTCTTTATCTCATAATTTCTTCCAGTCCTGCTGTCTGACTCTTCCCTCCAGTCTCAAACTGTGCCGGGGACACAACCTGGAGCTCCAAGCCCTCCTCTTGGAATGCCATTAATCCCGACATTCCCATCTCCGTCTAAAGTGAGATCATTAGACCGCTCACCGGCTGTGGAGTTAAGAGACATATTCTGATGAAAACATCCTGCTGCCTGCTCCTCCTCTCTCCTCCCTCGCACTATGATGCTGGTGTGAGCCAGAGGTTTAGGATGGATGGATGGAGGGGCAGAAGAAAGAAGGTGTAGTCTCTTTATATTCACCAAACATCTGCAGAAAAAACTACTCTTAAGAGAAATGGAAAACTTCAAAGGACAAAACTTGTTTTTTGGTACATTTATAAAGATTTTCTCTGATTAGTTTCTTAAGTTAATAAAAAGTTTGTTGGATTAAAAAAACACACCAAAAGTGCAGCACAATGATGCTGTTTGTAAAAATATGGATGTCAGAATGGCTCTATGTTTATTAATTGCAGAGCTTGGAGCGTCATATTTGATTGGTTAGAGAAATTTATCAACAAAATCTGCATGATCTCCCAGAGTCAACTTCGCTTTTCTATCATCTGCTATAAAGACAGAACTTGAAAAAGCTGGAGACGGTGAGTACAGATGAATGAGCCTAAGACAAATCAGATTACTTCAGCTCTTACAGTGTGACCATGGGCAACGCAGGCCGGCAAGCATCTGATAGATCACTCCCTTTTCATTGATGAGCGCCAGTGATGGGATGGGGGGAGGTGAAGGACTGCAGTGTAATAGCCGCAGTGTAATAGCCAAACTACCACATATGTTGTGCTGTCGTCAGCGAGGGTTTCGAGTACAGATGAGAGTGATTTTCTAGGCTGATTGTGCAGCTATGTTTTGCACTATTGAAGGATATACCTGGATTATATGTTCATCTGAGGCACAGCACGAGACTGTAAATATCATGTGGACAGTTGTTTCTATTCTATTTCCGAAGCCCTTTGTCTCTACTTCTATAATTAATAACTAGCCGGCTATTTTCACTTCCTATTGCTAACACTCCTGAATTAAATTCTGCTTTCAAAAGACTTCTTTTATGAACCCTGCCAATGATCTGTCTCTTCTTATTTCCATTGTGTTTTCAATAAAATGCTGACTTGGTTGCGCCCATCCATGAGAGAATGTTATAAGAATGGCCACGCCCCCTTTTCGGTGAAAACAAGTGTTATAAAAGTGCTAAGACAAAACGGAAAAATCTAGTGGCGCCATCTCTAAATGGATTTTGCACATTGAGCAATTAAAAACAAACCAAAAAAACAAGTTTGTTTTTCTTCATATCCCCAAAGAACGAAGCACAGTAAAAGAAAAAATCTGTCAAGTGGCAAACCGTGGGACCCAGTCAGTCAACATGTGTACGTCTGTTTCAAACACTTCACAGCATAATTATGTTACTGAGTGCATGGCATGCGCCGTTTGTGCCTGTAGATCGAAGCAAATCAGAAAAGAGGCTTAGTGATGGTGTAACTAAAGTTTATACTCCGAAACAATATGGCCCCATCATAAAACACCTGCTTTTAGAATGGGATTTTGGTCTGTCCACTCAAAAGACCACCGGGAGCAAAGGGCATTTTAACGTTAATAATTCAGATAAATTGAGTTGACCTACCTCCTGATAATGAACCTTGTACATAGCATAAAGTGAAGTAGGAAGTTGGGCTAAAACCCACAACCAAAATGACAACACAAAGCTTCTTAAAGACAGAAACACTAATGTCAGAAATACATTACTTGGAGATTTGGTAAAGTAGTTGTATATCAGGATATGACACCTCCAGCCGATGGGTGGGCTCGTTCATCCACATTCACTTGTTAACCACTATGTTACAACCCACATAACCAGAACCATGAATGAACACTGAGATGGTCAGGTGATGGTACCCATGGGAAAACTCAGTTAAACCATCAATCTTAAGTAATACCAAACAAAGTGAATGCAATAAGATACATTATGATAACATGACTAATAACATAACAAGAACATAATAAGAAACTTTAGAAAATAATTAATTTTCCTCGTTGGTCCCCCCCCGCCAGTGTCTGACTGAAGATTTCGTCCTTGGTTATCAAGCAATCTGATCCAGGCCAAATGAACAAATAAGAGCCTTTTACAGAGCACAGCGACTCAATTAGGCCTTTTAACCGAACCACAGCAAATAAATCACTTTGTTGATCAATGTCTTCAATAATTAAATGCTGGGCAATAGCTTTTCTGTTTTTCTGCTGTCAATACTGCTGAAATTTATTTCTCTCTGGCTGTACAGGAAGTCAATTTTTACAACCCTTCGATTTTCGACTGTGAAAGCAAATAATTTGAATCCAGCAGCGAGGGGGGAATTAAACAGTCTGCTGTGTAACTGCAGACGGTGATGTCTTTACAGGGGCTTTAGTTTTTGTTTTTTCTGCTGCAGCGTTAATCAATAGTTGAATTTAGATATACCCTGCAGACCTAAACCCCAGTGCACTACCTTCGAGGAACGCTGGTGCACAACGCTGTGAGACTCTGCACCGGGATATGAATATGATATAACCATCCAGCAGCGGTGCTATACACAGTAGTAATCTAACATGATGAAATACATCCTCTGAAAGCATTTCAGAAAGTTTTCTGCAAGGGTCTGATTGTGCTGTAGTCTCCCTCTGGACAGGACTGTATATCATTATTTTCTCCTAACCTCGGGCTATTTACTACACTTTTCACTGACGAAATAACTTACTTTCAATCGGCAACCCTTGCCCTCTTTGTAAGGTAATTTCCCTTGCTGAGAGCGGAGCAACCAGAGGAGGAAGCAAAGGGACAAATTATCCTCAGTGTCTAGACGGGTACACGGGCAACAACAAAGACTAACCTCTACAGAGAGCACATCTGAAGGAAAGACAGGCACACAGTCAAATCTCTAGGCTGCAACCCAAAGTCTACGCAATATACAGTATCTGTAACTGCTCTAAAGCAAATAATCACAACAAACAGAAATAAATAATGAAGTTGTCAGGCAATGGAAGGAAGAGTACATGGGGAACATAAATCACACAAGTATCACAATGCAGCACCTCCTTCAACAAGATTCCCCGGGGAAGGGTCTGGGCAGACTTAGATCCTGGACTCTCTCACAGCTATGTAAATCATACCTGCCCTACTAGACCCTCCACCAGACCCCGACACCCCCCCCTAACTCCAGACACCACTCACAGCTCCCCTGCTAAACTGTTAATTCAACCCAGAATTCGTTACAGCCGCAGAGCCCGTGGCTCCGACCTAAGTCTCAGAGGAAGCTCTCTAACCCCAGCCACAAAGCTCCAGACCTCTAACCTCAGTTCCTACGCAGCAGCCCCCGAGCCCTGAGCTCGAGTCGCAGTTGTAGGGCTCTAATGGGGGGGTCTTAAGTAGCATCCACCTCAAAATCCCACATAAATCATGAGCCCGAGATCCAGCCCTTCAGTCTCGGTTTCAGTCCCCTTTTTCAAAACTCAGAGCGCAGCGTGATAAAGCAACGCTGTCATATTAACTTCAGCTCTCAGCGCTCGAGAAGCACAAGAATAAATACACACGCGTCAGACGAAAAAATGCTTGGGCTAGGCGGAGAGAGAGAAAGAAGAGTTAAAAGTTTAGCTTCAGAGGCCATATTTGATCCTTCCAGACACTTCATTGAGAGCCCAGCAGGAGGAGAAAAAAAGGAGCTGTTGATGGAATGCAGCCATTTGGTTGACCCTGTGGCCGTCTCGGGGAGGAAGGCCGGAGACAGGTAGATATATGGCCAGTTTGTTATTGTGAATTCCAGATCCTGTGATTATCTCCGACTCTCAACCTTCTGGAGTTTTTTAATCTGGGGATTCCTGAGACAGTTCACTCGCGGTGGCTGACGTCGCTTCTTGCTCACCTTTCTCTGACCCCCTTCTTGACTACCCTAATGCTGCACACACAAACACACACACACACACACACACACACACACAAGCTTCAGGATTCCCTGTTTAGGAAAAAAGAAAAGAAGGAGGAAAAAAAAACAGTACCTTACAGATTCCAGGGCCAGGGTCAGGTTTCGTTTTAATGTCCGTTTACATGTGGATGGGGGGCTGTGGGGAAGAACTGGGGTTAGCGTGGAAGGGTGTGGGGTTAGCGGGAGTTCCCCATGGCAGACGTCCATTGTGCACATGCAAACCCCCTGATGTCACACGCCGCTACTTGCAAGCTGGATGACGAGAAGCAGCTTTTTTTTTTTTACTGCCACTGAAGCCGCTCTCCTCGCCGCTGATGGAGAATTTAAAATACCGTTAGCTGTAAAAGATGGTGATAGACAAGACAAACAGGAGACCCCTGATAGCGGAGACTTCTAGACAAAAGGAATCAAGTTTCTGCACCTTGCTCCAAACGAGAGGCGGCTGATTGAAACCAGATAAGGTTCAAATGGAACTGTTAGGTCCAGTAATGAGATTCCCCGAGTGTATGTTTGGATTAGGTGATTACAGACCTCGCCTTCCTCCTCGCAGTCACTCTCACATGCACGCCGACACACATGCGGACTCATACGTGCATGCAGGCGCACACACCGACGGTTGAGCATTAGGCTATCATAAGGGTAAGAGTTCATGAAAACGGTGAAATACAACTCTGTCTTCCTGTCTCGGTACTTTTATAGGGAGGTGTAGCAGAACAAAAGGAAAATGGCTTATGAAAATAGACACAGCTGGCAGAGCCTAAACAATGGGCCAGCTGGTTCTTTTTGAAAGTAATGATCCTCACGGCTTCTCGCAGACGTGACAGGGTCTGCGGAGTTGCTAATAAAAGTAGAGCTAAGATTAAAAGAAGAGTAAAACTCAATAACAGAACCTGCACGTCAAACAGACACCTGCTCTCGTGGAGGTTAATGTCAGGACACAAACTGTGCAGGCTGGGGATAGAGTCATAAATATTTTTTTGTCCATCCTTGAAAAAATATTCTTGCATTAACAGTTTAAATATTGAATTTTTTTTTTCTGAATTCAATCTGCTGTTACACTGCCTGAATCTCGGGATATAAATCTTTCATTCTGCCGATGTGCCTGTGCACCCGGGCGCTCTGTAAAATATATTGACATACGTTGAAAGTTTGTAGGCTTAAGTATTCCGAGAGAAAATATGGCGTGCATAATTAGGTGATGTTTCCATTTTTTAACTGCTGGGACAACACTGTCAGAGGCTTGCAGCAGCTCACTTCAATAACGGTGTGTGTGTGTGCATTGTTCTTTTGAAAAGTTTGTCACAGTGACAGCGTCACCGGGGTTTTTGACATCGCCTGTCATGCTGAAGATCTCTGCTGCCTCTGTTGCTGTCACTCCTTATCAGCACTCATTTCTTAAGTTTATGCTTGCAAATATTCAAAAACCATATTACCATACCTACCGCTGCCAGGGGGGCAGAAATGAAAGGAGGCAATAATCTCTCTCTTTCTTTATCTGCGAGCTATCCTTCAGCAAAGTATTCAGAGCTAGGAATTTTCAGCAGGCTTATATGAGTGAGAAGGATATTAATGTTTTGATAGTCATCTTTTTTTTTTTTTCTAAAATGATCCAGCTTGTGTTCTCTATGGCAAACACTCTAAAGTTATTCTTTTAATACTCCGCTAAATTATTCTATTTCACCTCGGGTTAAATGGCAATGTCACAAAAGAGCGTATATAAAATTATTAAATACAGCACACAATAGTTTGGGGAGTGTGGGGGCGGCTTACATGCACATTTAATTGCATTACAAGACAAACACTTAGCACCATAATGCAGAATCACAGCAGTACAATTTCACAGTGCTTCCGCACAAAAACATGCTGCCTGGCATGCATTTTGGCATATCCATCACAATACTCCTATCTGCAAGGTGCAGGGTAACCTGATTTAAGGGCAACTTATTGGATTTGTGGGAGGGACTGAGAGGGGTGGAAGGGAGAAAAGAAAAACAAAAGGGAAGGATTAATCACGATGCAGCGGCATGACAGTGCCTACAAAGGCGGCCATGAAACAGTTGCTTGACGAGAGAATGATTGCAGGATCTGCAAGTAACTGGCTGCCACCGGCGATGTTCTTCCTCCAACTCAACTTGTCAGGTGTAATCATTTTGTTAAGCTTAATGTTTTATGCAAATGCACTTGGGGAGAGTTTTGTCAGGGGGCTGGTTGTTGTTTTTTTTGTTCCTCTGTTGTGTGATGTATGTGTGGGTATGTATTGTGGTAAAATGTGTGTACGATGTGTGTGTGTGTGAGGGTGAGGGTGATGGAGGGGGGGGGTTAGTATTTGGCGGTGTGGTGTGCGTGTGTGTGGTATTGTTTTTTAAGCACTCTGAAAATATTTGCATTCCTCTGAACCCTGCCTGTGTTGCCCTGATTATTTCCTGTATGCATCAGGGTTTTCTCTCATGGAGATCACACGGCTCAAGTCACATCACACGCTGCCTGAAGAGGAGGGAGCTGGTGCTCACTAGAGCCTGCCTTCTCCAGTCTGCACTCTTTCAATAGAGATGAGAGGATAAAAGAATCAATGAGGAGAGGAAAGGAGAGGAGAGGTCCGATATGTTGCTGTTGTTTCTTGGCTGCAGACAGCAGTTGATTTTCCACAATGTATCGACACAGAACTCAATGTATTGGCATGGTCTCATTATGATATATGAAGGTATGTGACCCATTTGTACGTTTTGGACTTTGACTGAATCCAATGTGGACTTTCAAGGTGACCAAGAAAACTCCAAACAGCCATCTCATTTGTCCTTTCAATCGGTGTGCCAATATCAGTCGGTTTTCCAATTCTGTCACCACTCACATATTGCAGTAAGTTTTTTTTTCCCCCCCAGTGCTATTTATGATGACGGTGATGACAACAATACTATATTATCCCAGTTTTTAACAGATAACAGGTCATAGATCTTTAGTAATGGCAGGAGAAAACCCCACTCTATTGGATGTGTGCAGTCTCGTAAGAGCCAGCAGACACAAACATCCAGCCACACTTACTCCCTCGAATCAAAAAATGTTTCATCCATAAATATCCAAGGTAATCATCTCTAAAAGCCAGCAGAGGGAGAAGAAATGCATTGGCACGGACCAAACGGCCCTCAGGTCCTCTTTATGAACTCGCGCCTTTTTGTACTTTTATTGAGCTATATCATTTTTTATGGTTCATCATCATCATCAGAGGATCTCATGTGAGAATCAAAGCCTAATGTCAGTGTTGAGGGAAGAAAGCAGTCAGGCTGAATGCAGTCTTAGCCTCGGGTTTCATTTTCAATCGTCCTTTTTCCCCCCCTCCACATGTGCCTTAATTCGCTGCCAGATGCGATAAAACGGATGTAGCCTGTGGAAAGCGGGGTGGCTGTCTTATCTACAAGATGATATTCACTGCCTTGCCGTCTTTTTTTTTTTTTTAATCACCTTTAAAAACTCCCTCATACTTTCACACAGCCACCGGTATCATATCGAGCAGGTTCGCTTTTCTGCGCTCTCCTATTTCAGTCAGTCTAAGGAGACAGTTCGAAATCCATCTACACTTCAGTGTTTAGAATGAAATTTGACAAATTGCTCATTTTAATTCCCAAAAGAGTATATGCCCCCAAGCTTTTACTCTATAAGTTTAGGTTACATCTTTTTCATCATTGTCTCGGGTTGAAACAGTTTCGGATGGGAAGTCGACTGTTGACGATTCGTGACTTTGAAAATTATTTTTGCGTCCTAAAAGGGAAAAAGCTGTATGACCTTTAACCTCTGAGTTCTGTTGTGCATCTCCCATGCGCTCACAAGTCATGGTGGAAATATTTGTTTAAACTGACATGACCCACAGACAGGGAATAATAGTGCTGAGAGGAAGAGAGAGGGAGAAATCTTGA
Organism: Centropyge bicolor; assembly: GCA_037975185.1. NCBI lineage: Eukaryota > Metazoa > Chordata > Actinopteri > Pomacanthidae > Centropyge > Centropyge bicolor. The sequence goes on from JBBMOC010000010.1 coordinate 1,603,115, forward strand.
AGCCTGTTTTAGTTTATGTTTAACAATTTCCACCCTTTTTCTGCAGAGACACAATTTTTCTATCAAACTGATTTTTGAACTTATGGCTCCATCAACATTCATATGACTGTCCCAAGTCATTAACTCATTGGACCAAAAGCTACTGTAAGTCTAAACACGGGTGGTGCCGGAGGTACAGTACACACTGCTCTGTTTCTCATCTGAGTGTAGAGCTAATGTGAGGGCTGTTATGGAGGAGAGGCCACCAAGCCACCGCAGATGGTCTCCACGTGCCGTCTGTCCGTCCGCTCGTCTTGTCAGCGTGGATCAGTGGGACAGTTACTCAGAGAGCCTGGACTCTGGGAAAACAGTTCAGCAAATGCTCATGTAAATTTCTTCATATAATATGTAATTTACTGTATATTTGCTTAAAGGTGTATTCCACCAAGTTTACACATATGCAAAAAATTGCCTCAAGTGATGTCACTTGAGTCATTGTTTAGGGCTGAAGACTAGAAGTTTTAAAATAAAAAAAAAAAACTGGGGGTGTACAGTTACAAAGACGAGAGCTTACCAGACCTTTGTGGCCCGCTCCTCATTTCTGCTCCAGGCTAACGGCTTGAGGCTACATTAACAACTACTAGCAAAACACACCCCAAACTCCAACCGAACTGTCGGCTGTCAAGTTGCATTTTGGGTAAATGTAGGTGCCAAGTTTGACAAGAAAGAAAAATGCACGGAAGAAAAAAAATCTCTTGTTCTGCTTCATCGATTTTAATACTTTTTTAGTCCATCATGTCATAAATATGAATCCATACCAAAACTCATATACTGATACACATTATAACTGTGATATGCAAAAGTTCCTGCTATACTAAGGAACAGGCTGAAGGCATGAACTTTTTTTTTTTCTTTTTGGACACACATCCACTGAGGCAAACTTAAAACCACACATGCACAAACACTCCTCTGTCCTTCCGCCACACTGCTCTGCGCCGGGCTTAATATTCATTCTTTTTGCCAGGTGGGTCTGATGTCCCTCCACCCATAAGTAAGCAATGAATAAACTGTAGCTTCCAATAAACACTGGACGGCGTGTGAAGTGGATTTGAAATATGGTAATGAGAGTGTGCGCGTGTGCACTTATTGAGCTTCGGCTGGACCACCAAACCAGACCAGAGAGGACAAGCAATGCTGCAAATGACAACAAAGGACTTCAATACCACTGCACAGGCAACAATAAAATGGCATCCATGGGTGCAATTACAGAATTACTAGAGCGGTGTAGTGGCTCTTTCTCATTAGAATATTACCTCTGGCTCCCAACAGCAAGTTGAACCCCATTAAGATGACCTTCACTGGTACAGCGCTCATTAAAGAACGCTGAAATGCTCTTTTTCATCTGTGCTCGTAATGAGGGGACCAGTGTACATATCAATATGGAATTTTATCAAGAAAGACCCAGGCTGCAATTATAAAGACCTTTTCGAAAAGTTCACTTCTATTATGCCCCTCTACCACTGGTAATGACATTGTGGCCGTACTCGCTCCCCCCAGTAAGTTAATATCAAATATGAAACCAGATATCAATGGCCCCAGAGACTGTGTGCACATGATATGTGTGCGTGAGTGTGTACATGTGTCTGCATGTAAGCGCTACCGCACAGTGTAAGCAGGCGCGTCCTTCATTGCATTGTGTCTTTAATCTTTTGATATTACAAGCCATTCATCATTTCATCCTGACACCTTCATAAAATAAAACATACAGTAATTAATTTTGTTAGACGTAGAGGGAGAGAGAGAGGGAGAAAGATCAGGAAAGAGGAGACGAGGAGAAGACTATGGAGGGAAGGTTTGGGGGGGTCCTAAATTAAGATTAAAGCTGATGATATTTTATGCATCAAATTGGGTGCAGATTTACTTTATTTTCAAATTCCAGATGTGTCAAAGGAAGAGTAATGAAGCCGAGGGAGTTTAACATGAATATAATGTACTGATTGCACGATTTCTAAAATACATCAGATTTCTCATTTATCAATATGAATACGCAAGATTACGATACTGTGCGACTGCCAGATTTAACCACTGATACTGTAAATGTCAGGACAGATTACAGATTAAATTACTGTATATTCTCACCTACTCATGGTTGCAGGTTTTTATGCAGCTGGTTTGTAAGTAGCATGGTATCAATCTAAACTGTGTTATGTCACATCAGGGCATATTATCAGTGTGTTACTCAGTCATAAATTTCCTGTTGCATATTAGTCACAATTTTTTCAATTCAAAATCTCATAAGCATAAATACTAAAAAAAAACTTGATATAGACTAGAATATGAAAAAAAAATGTGAAGACTGCAAAAGCATGTGTACAGTATACTGCTTTTTTTCCACCACATCATTACTCCATCGCAACCCGCTTCTCCCTGTCAGTTGTGGGCTACACATCAGCCTGTTTCACACCGCTTTGCTCCGAAAACCCTCTAACGGTGCTGCAGACAGCGGAGATGGATGCTTACACCGTGGAAAGTATGAAATTAAAACGAACGAGTCTGATAAATTGACAGCAGGCACCTCAGGATAGAGAGGCAGGAGATGGAATGATCAACCTGACTTGAGGGTGGAGCGCTGGGGCCGCTGAGGAGAGGCTGATGGATGTACAGCCGGGTAAGATGTTTGACTGTAAGACTGAGTGCTGTGTTGTGTGTTCTTTGTCTCATTTGGGATTTGCATGTTTATACTGTGTGCACACGCTTTTTCATAGGTGTTATTTTTAAAAACCAATAAAACTGATGTGTCTCCGTGAACTTCCTTCGTGTTGCTTTATTTGCTCCTATACAGAGATGAATTAATTAATTAATCATTGTCTTGGTGCTTGTGTGAGAGCAGAGGCCTGTTCAGCACATTTTCACACCAATGCTAACTTTTTATTTAAAGTTGTTATCTTAAAGTTCACCGTAAGAAAAGTTGCATAAGCTACCAGGTTGGCTAAAAGATTACACGTTTCTAATCAAAATATCTTAAAGCCATGCAAGCCAACAAAAAGTCAGAATGCAAATCAACTAGAGAAAAAAAAAACATGACATTATTCCTTAGTGTAGAGATTGTCTGAAATGCTGCCACAGGCGTATGGATGCCAGAAGCACTGTAGTTTTTCTATGTGGCTGTAGTTACTCCTGGAGGGGAATCCAAAAATAAGTCCTACAATTGTCACAGCTGAGCCAAATCTTTACTCAGATATTATGATATGGGGAAAGAATGCTAGTTGTTTAAATTTCTGAGATCAGGAAATTTTGCAGGATAGATAGCATCGGTGCACAAATACCGTCGGGAAACGTGGCTGAATATTGAAGTCATATTTCTGAATCGGGTTTTCCACTGTGTTTTCTCCGCCACACCAAAAGCTATAATTCTGATCGTCTCGGCTAATGTATCCAAACGTGTCTGAGCACATGCATCCTCTCAGTTCGAGCCTCGGGCTTGGGCTCTGCACTGCCAGCACATGTGTGTTAAAATTTAAGGGGCAACAGTCAAGACATTACTGTAACTAATTTTCCTCCGCTTTTCAGCAGCAAATGGCGAGGACGTAGTGGCCTTTCCAACCGGCTTTATACCTCCCTCTTGCCTTCCCTTCCTCTTTTAACAGTGGTCACCCCCGCCCTCCCCCCTCCACTCCCTCAGCATACTGCCCGGCTGCTCACCCCAGCACAGGTGTTTCCCATTGCCAGTCACAGTCCCTCTCGCCCCAACACCAACATTGTTTTAAGGCAGAGGACTCTGGGCTCCTTCCACAGGCTTCTGACAAGCCATCGGGCCCATGTTTATCTGCACGCATAAAACTGCATGCATCACGGTGTCCACTCGCTCGGCCTCTCGGGACAACACATGGTTTTAGCATTAGTTCATCCCTCTGAATGAAGTAAGAGAGAATTTGTGAGCCAACACAGGAGAGAGCTGAGAGACAGGACAGAGATTGAGAAACTCTCAGAGAGCATCTTCTTCTTGCCTCACAAATACTATACAGTGCAAGTGCAGTGTGATTAGGCTGTTACCATACCTGAGTTAATGGGAGCGGCATGCATGCAGTCATCTTGATAATTTAATTTGAGTGTGCCCCGAGGTGGAGCAATCTTTATTTCATCAGCTCAAAGCAGTTTATTTCATTAAAACGTCTACTTGTCCATCAGTAAGAACCTGTTCCTTTTGAGATAAGCTGGCGGAGTTCATCATAATTGCAAATGTTTGCCCATAATGTAAAGACCTTGTGGGGTCTAGTATTCTTTGAGATGAAAAAGGTTGTCATGCATACAAATCAGAACAAGTGACAGTAATTCCCGCCAACATTTTTCGATTAGTGGCAATTCATAAAGAAGTGTCAGAGTGGCTCCAACCTGCAGGGCATCATAATTTGGCCCCACGGTTTGTTTTAAATCTCTGCTTTTAAAAAGTCTTCCAAACAAACAATTTCCATTAAAAATTAAAAATCTATTCTTTTACTTATTTTTGCTTCTTTTTCTTTTTTTTTGCTAATTTCTTTCAAACATGTCAACAATTTCACTGGACTTGAAAAAGAGTTCTCTCCCGCCATCACTTTCCATTTGAGTCTCTAACTCCTACTTTTCTCGTATACACTTACAGTATGTACATTAACACACACAGGGAATCGAAATGTATGCACACACACACACACGCACGCACACATGCACACACATCTACAGCCGAACTCCCACACACACATCTCGTGGCGTAGCGGCTGAGAGGGGACTAACTGACAGAGATTGCTGGGTAATTCAAGCCAACATGATTGATTTTATGATCACTTTAAAGCCCCAACTAGTCTTTATGCTTTCAAGAAATGCCAAAAGTTTCCAGCGCAAAAGTGGCAGGGAATCAGGCATGAAGGGAACAAGAGGTAGAAAAACCCTACAACTGCTTTCACTTCTCAGCCCACCTCCCTCCCTTCCTTCTTCCCTCACTCTTCCCCCCACTTGGCACTTTTAATGGCATAAAATTATGGGCCTGAAAGAGCGACAACAACTGTCTAGGTTAAAAACATAATACGTTGACAGGACTGACACGGCCATTTTCTCCTCCTCCATTAGCGCTGAGACATGGCCACCTCCTTTTGCTCTTACAGAACCTACCACAGTGGCAGGCCATAGTTGTCAAACGTCACTTCCTCTGTCATTACCCGTTGACACGCTGACGGCCTTCGTACTGACACAGAAAAAAAAAAATATCAAGGAGTCTAAAAGTATTTCAAGAGTGGTCTCTACTTGATGTTACATTCGCGCAGACTAATCACAAGGTGGATGTGAACATTAGGAATCATCAGTAAGGCTCAGAACAGATATTAAATATTTGGGTTGTTGGACGAGAGCTACACAATCGCATTCAATCCAGGGAAAAAGAGAGGTCATGGCGTTATTGTCAAACACTGTATGACTTTATAACTCATCACTTGTTTTTCTTTGTAAAAAAAACCCCAGCTTCCTCTCATCTTAATAGTGTGAAATAAGAGGCTCCAGCACATTTGGCACTTGATCAGGATCAAGTACTTAATGTACTTAATGTAATGTACTGAATGGACAACAGTTGAAAACAGTGAACAGTTGAAAACCTTTTATGAAGCAAACATGCCAAATATTTGCTGGTTCTAGCGTCTAAAATATGAGGATTTTCAGATTTTCTGCCTTTTAAACTTGGTGTGTAAAAGCCATGTGCTCTGGGAAATCATGAAGTTTGATTTATGGGTGGATTTATTGAAAAAATAATGTATCAGTCAGAAAATAATATTGAAAAAAATGAAAAAAAAAAATCAACAACTCGGTGTGCAGAGTGATGTTCATGAGAGTTCTTGGTGACTGCAGTTTTATGAAAAGATTATAAACATCTTCTCACTTTACTTCCATTGACACTTTAGTCATCAGAAGCACTGACCTCTGATATCATAAGTCCTTCAAAGGTGTCACCAGCACTCCCAATGAAACTGTAAATGTTGTGTTGAGACGTCTTCTCTCATACCTTGCAGGATCCCAGGGCCAGTATAAGCCCGGGCGCAGTGATGATCCGGAGCATGAAATCCGTCCCGCGGTGCGAGGGCCTCAGCTTCTGAAACTGTAGATCTGCGTGTTAGCTAAACATGTCGACCACATTCTGAGCCATTTGCTTCTGCGTCCTAAAAGAGAGAGAGAGAGAGAGAGAGAGACATGGAGTCAGCTATAAATAAAAAATTGGATTATCACTCATAAGCTGCATGAGAACTTGTGGAAAATGTTTTTTGCTGAGACTGTAAATAAACAAGATCTCTATGAGTTTGTCCCAGCTTAATCACCACGTTCTCCTTTTACACCCTGTGGCGTCCCAGCACTTCACTGTATCAGAGCCAAGGCCTTTGTTTAGCTAATGTCCTGTGGTGGCTTCTGATTGGTCTAAATGACCTGTGACACCTCATTAGCTCCTCAAGTTGGCCTCTCTGCATCCTGTTATTAATGGCGACATTGAAAACAGAAGCCATATTAACCACCTCGCACTTAATGGTGTTGGTTTTGATTAACATCACCAACACTAAAAATGACAGTGAGGCTAATGGGAACTTTGAACAGGACCCCTAATACACACACATACACATGCTGTAAGTATGCAGGCAAACACATACACACATTAACATCTTCCCTATCTTGGCTGATATCATCTTACCAGGGATTTGGGTGGTTATCATAGTGAGCATGAAAAATAAGACTGAACGGCCCAGGAAGCCTCCACTGACTTGTCTATATGGAGCCTCATTAGGGACATTGATGGATGGGCTATTGCCACCACCAGGCTCTCCCAAGAAAAGCACTGGGTATTATTAGTGTTTGTGTGTTTATAAACTGACACTTAATTACAGGTGCAAAATCATACCACATACATTAACGAGCTACGGCCCATTGAGTATAATGCAGCCGGGATATTTAAGAGAAAGAAGAACTGGGATTACAGCACTGTGACCAAGAATTGGTCAACACTCGATGATTTAATACACGAATGACACAAGGAAAGACATAAATTATGTGTTTGGGGATTTGTAAAATCTTTATTGGGTTTTACTGCAGGAAATATAAATTCTGAAGTAACCAAAATTAGAAGCTGTTTCTATTGGAAAAATAAATAAATTAGACTCTCTGAAAGTTAAATTACATTAACTAAAGCAGAGTATTTCTATTTAGTTGTGGGAAATTGCGACATTTCTCTCGTGTCTGCTTGCAAGAAGTTTTAAAATGACCTTTCAAAAACCTGAGAAAATGGTAAAGGTTATGTTTTCTGAAAGGTTTTCTTTTCTAAATATGCTTGGTAAATATAAATAAATCTTCTTTAGTGCACAATAACAGTAAGCGAGAGGGAAAAAAATGAAATGCATGGTCACTGTTTTGTCTTCCCATTCCTCCAAGTTGCAGCTGTTCAGCTTGAGACCAGATGCAAACACGGAGGAGTCTGCATTTCCAGAATCAGCCAGAGACTTTGAAAGCTACATCAATGCGAGCATATCAAAAACAGACCTGAAAGTTTCTTTAAAAAAAAAAAAATCTTTCACTCAAAGAAATCTATAATCCTTCTAGTTTCATATACAACAAAGTGAATTTCCAACGTCTTCATTAGAATTTACTGCCAGAAACAGCTGATCCTTATTTTACGAGCGGGCTCCGAGTCACGGAGAAGTCGCTTCCCCTCCTCTTCACACACACTACTGTAGTTGTGTATCGGATTTACAGCTGATAGTTTACTTTTATACCAGAGGAGGTCATACGATATGATATTTTCTGTTTCCCAAAATGGCTTCAGCCGAGGGCCCAGACGTATAAAACACACTCCTGACAGCGATACATTTCACGTGATGACACTACTCTGAAACAATCTCGATATTGCCTTTCCCCCCGTCATAAACAAAACCTGACCACAGTTCTGTTCGCCGGTGTCTGTGTGTACAGTATGTGCGTGTTGCTGTCGATTTGTCTATGTGTGTGAAAGAGGGGGAGGGAGAAGAACGGCGAGAGGGGACATGGAGACGAAAACTCTCTTATTCTCAGCGGTAGACGGAGTGAGGAGAGGTTCACTCTGGGGAGAGACGGTGGGAATGGCTGTAAAACGCACAGCTCTACGGTAACTGAAGATGTGGCTCTGCTGAGAAAAGAAACAAAGCGAGAGAGAGAGTGAGTGAGGCAGGAAGGAGCGAGGAAGGAAGAGTGAAAGAAGAAAGAAAGTGAGAGGAAGGGAGGCGAGCAGACAGACAGAAAGGGATGGAACAGACATGGGGGAACTCTGGCAGGTGCTTCATCATCTGCTAAGGCATTGTCGGGCCGCCCGTAAACAGTCATTGGGCTTCTCGAGGGAGCAACCTTCTCCATAACTAGCACAGGTATAAATCTGCCTCTTAGCCACTAAATTAGACACATTCTTGAGAGAGTCTCACTCTGCAAGTGCTGCACAAACCTGAGGGGAAAAAGGAAGACAGAAAATTAAGCGAATCCACCGAGAGCAGTAAAGGAGGTGCAGGAATAAGGTATAGCCTGTGTGAATTTAACCAGATGGCCACTTTGATCCCTATGAAAAATTGTTAATGTTTTTTCACGCAAAGCTGTTATGAATAGTTTCTTTACACTGAGCAAGCATTAATTTCCCCACCATCTCAAAGAGCTGTCATTGCATCATGTGCAAGCGCCTGCTGTGGCTCAAAGCTGAGGGCCGAGTCCAAGGTCTGCGCTCTGTCACCTCGTCACAATGTTTATCCTTCATTACGGCTCTGAAAACAGCGACACACCCGCGATTTCTTTTTTTAATTTTTTTTTTCCTCAATGAATTTTTCTAACCTATGAAGTGGTGACATTGTGCGACAACATGGCACTTGGATATTGTTTTAACACTTACAGGGGTTGGCGAAGGGAGGAAAGGTTGCGGTAGAAATACGCCAAGAGGAGCGATGTAGCTTTCTGACCACATACAGTTTTTACTGCGTGTGTGTGTATATATCTGCAGCCGTGTTTGCATACAGTACGATTGACGCCTGTGAAGAACATTACATTATAAAAACAGCTTTGACTTCCACAAGAATCTTTTGTTTAAGAAAGGCAACGAAAATAAATTTTGCATTTAAAAAACTGTGATACAAACAAATACATACTGTATATATGTATTGCATAAAAATACATACAGACTTTTGCATGGCATGTAACTCAATAAAAAAAGTCATGTAAGGTAAAACAAATGAAAAAGTGCACCAAAATGTTCTTTGATAACAAAGAAAAGAATTGTTTACATGGTGTATATTTACATGGCATATCTGCTCGGCTGAATGCTATCTACTGCTTTTGAACAACTTTTCTGAAGTCAGATTTGTCATCGAAGAGCCCTGCAAACATGACACTGAAGTGCGCTGCTATGTGTTGTAACAGGATGCTAATCTCCTAAACACTCCATCTGTATTTGCTAAAACGTTGCCTCACTCATGACCTGTTTGCTTAAATGGCACTTTACTGGCTCGTGTTTTCAAAAGGCATCCTGTGGGTCAAAGGAAGGGAAAAAAAGTAGGTGAACGTGCAGGCATTTTATAGTGTTTTATAAAAGTTGCATTGACAAACAGTCTTTATGATGAGGCTATTGTAGGAAAAGCAAAGTAGGTGAATTGCGCAATTTAAGACAAGCACTTTCACGTATTTATCATGACCAACATGAGAATGGAAATAGCAGCTAAGCATTATTTTGTTAGTCAAACTCAGTTTTTAGTCATATCAGCATAAAAAGTACATATAAAAAACAGCTTGTCTTCAATATTTTTTAAAAAGTTAAGTACTATTTAATTATATTATGAATGATGTAATTAAATCTTTAGGTCATATAGTTGCACATAGGAAACAATAGACTGGATTAATCAATGCATGTCTCAGTCAAAGCTCTGAAAGACTATTTTACTAGTTCCCCTTCTCAGAGAGCTTCTCTAAAAAAAAAAAAAAAAAAATCCCCTCAGGGCTTTTTAACATTCTAATAAAAAGATTTTACAGAGTGGTGAGTGTGAATTTTGGGGATGATTCCGTGGAAAAAAAGAAAAAGAGGTGAGCACAAGATTGTTAGTGAGGGACAGGAATAATAAAGGCAAGGTGGTGAGCATATTTTACTCATAAATCAAGGAGACACTGCATCATATGATATGCTAAGTTGGTTCAGATCAGTGCACTCTCAGGAAGTTGATGCTTGCTGACAGTGAAAGTTTTAAATAAACTTCAAAACTAGACTGATTTTCTGCAAAGTAAAAGTTTACATTCACGCATGCTGCTATTTAAGTTCTTAAGTTTCATTGCATATTTTCTGATTGATCACACAGACAACAGTGCATACTAAATCAACCAAGCCATAATCAACCTTTGATACAATAAGCCTAGCGCTGACAGAAATAATCCACTGGCCACCTTCTTAATGAATAATTGATGCCCATCTTAACAGGCTAATGAATGAATGTGGTTTGGGTTTGAGTGATAGCCCTCTCGTTGGAGAGCTATCCCAGGAGGGACGGGGCACTGGAGACGGAGGTGCCATCTTCTATAACCTGTATAATTGGTCACTTGACATGAGTGACTTGACTGTGTGTGTCCGTGCGCCGCCGGTGGAGACTGACCCTTTTACCCTATTGTTTATTAGCACTGTTCCAGGTTATCACACCAATTAGGGCTGGAATAACAGTGATCAGGAAAGGAAAGCAAAAAAAAAGTACAAAAATGCATACTATTATCAGAGGGAGTGGAGGATGAGCTCAGTGATGGCAAGAATAAGAAAGTACTCTTTTGACCTTACTAAAAATATTCTAAAAAAAAAAGAATAAATAATCGAGGTGTAATTATAGAATGGGATGAAAAAAAGTCACAAAGAAAAAAAGCGTTTGTTTAATAAAAGTGCACGCTGTGTATCTCAGCTAAAAAAAAACAGTGAGGAGAGGTGACAAGGCTCCAAAGCTTTTCCCTGTGTGCATTCGTGTCGGGCTTGTCCAAACAATCATACTTACATTTTAGCACAATTATGCGCACACCCTTTTTTCCACAGGTCTGATAACATTCTCGCTGCAGTTTCGGTGTGGCACTCTGACTAAACAATGCCTTATTGACACGAGCCCTGGCCTCACAATAGCCACAAAACATCAGGGTTCCTGTTTTTGTTGACACTGTTTGAGCCCTCCATTGAAGGCAAAAAGCCACTGTGGACACAGCGATGCATAACTGGAGCTCTCTGTCATACAATACAACAAATCAAGTCTTTAAATGTTTGAGCATGATAAGGCAGAGGGAAGGCACACAGAGGGGGGGGGGGAGCGGGACAAAGACAGGGGGAAGTCAGGTGAATGGAAGAGTGGAAAGTTGATGGAAATGGAGAGTCGGGAGAGAGACTGTGGAGTCGAGCACCACTAGGGGACAGTAGTAAGTCACGGACGGCAGCAGGAGCAATGCGCGTGTATATATGTGTGTGTGTGTGTGTGTGTGTTTGTGTATGCATGCGAGTGTGTGTGTGGCAAACAGTGAACAAAAGACTTTCTTTGTTGCACTCTCAGATAATAAAAGAATTCAGAAATAGCTACTTGACTGCTTTAGAAAAGATCTTGACAATGCGTTGGCCCGTAATGCACAGGAACAGCTCCAGATTTACATAATCATATGTAATGTAAACCACTACGAGGCTCCACAGCCAACAAACAAACTGACTGGGGGAAGAGGGTGACAGAGGGAGAGGGATCCGCTTCCCCCTATGGACTTTATAGACTTACTAAAAGTACATTTCGCCTCATCTGCTCACAACAATAGGACAACGTTTGCAAATTCTGTGGCCTCCTGATGATTCGACAGAAAATAAGCTTCTCAGGTACACACCTAAATATACTTCAAGCACAGGATGAGAACTTAAAGCTGTATTTCTTTTATTTACTTAAAATGATTTATAGCTTTAATTACTGCGGTTTCCCAAAGAACCAAGCGCACAATTTCATGCTGATTCCTCAGTGACGAGAGTTAAAACAGCAGAAATTATATCTGGTATGAGAAGAAGAAGAAGAAAAAATAAGGAAGCCTGTGTGTTAATGAGACACAAAAAAATACAGGGACCTTTTCTCTGACCACAGATCAAGATGAATGGCCAGAGGATTTCACGCTGTTACTTGAGGCATCGCAACTTACAGTATATCTGTTCTCTTTGTGTTGTATGTTAAAAGGGGTCATTTGTTTGGTGACTGGTTAAAGCAGAGAAGTTAACACCTCCACGTACCTCTGACGTTAGACATAACTGTCAGGAGGGAGCTAGTGTTTCTTTTTTTTTTTTGCTATGGTAACTGAGGACGTACTGTATATTCAAAACATGCTGCCTCCTCCTCCTCCTCCTCCTCCTCCTCCAGCAATTAAAAGCAGAACAATAACAATATTCACCAATGACAGCAGCGTCTGTACAGTAGTTATGCCCTTCGTTAGTTTCACAATGTTCCTCATGAATTAGTTAAGTCTGTTAATTGCACATTTATTACATTCAAGGCCACAGAGAGATACACTAAATGGCTATGGAATAAAATAACACTTGAACACATATAGGAATCATGAAATATAAATTAGCTTTTACATTGCACAGCTTAACCTTGTGTGGCAAAAATAAGTCTTCTATTTACTTACTATATCTTTTAGAGGGAAATTTAAATTTCCTCACTTTAATATGGAAAAAATAATAATTGCCACTTTTTACTCTACGTAAAAATATTGTCAGCAATGTGTCTGCCAGGTGAGTTGAAAACCACAGATTAATTTTATTTTAGGAACTCTATTTTCAAGCAAAAATAAATAAAAAGGCGGGGGGCCCTAATTATTTCAATATTTACATTTGTCTCAAGTGCTTCCAAAGCAACACGATAACGATGATATTTCTTCAGAGACAAGAAAATAAGGCAAATACCAAAATGATCCAGCAGCATAATCTCTTTGTGTTTACACTTTATCATCGCCTTTTCTGATCTCCGGCGTGTTTCATTATGGAGTGACGTTTGAGTGACACTGCGCCGGCTGTCACAGCCATGTGCTGAGGTTCCCTCTCATTTCCAGCACCAACAATAATAATGACTATTCTAGTGCTAGCCTCACTATTTGTGTTATTGTTGTGGGGTGTCAGACACAGGCCCTGACGTTTGCTGTGCTATCAGCAGGAGTGTACAAATACAAACACATTTGCCTGAGTTATTGACCTTTATCTCCCCACTTTCTTGACAGCCTTCCCCAGTTATTGACAATACAAACACATGGGACGACGCATAACCTTTCATTTACAGAGCACTCTCTCTCTCTTTGTGTCTCTCCCTCTCCCTTGCTCGTTCTCTCCCTCAGTCTGTGTCTCTTCTGCTCTTGCAATTTGTTTAAATAAAATGGGGCAGACAATGGTACTGCTCATTTCTGCCATTTTTCTTTCACTCCAAATTTCAGAGGATAATATCATTAGACCGATACAATGGCTGCTATTCAGCCTTAGATACACAGATATTTCAAGCATTCAATATAGTTTTGACACGCTGACATTAGGGGAGAGTGTTGTTTCCCTATTTGTTTGCTTACAATGTCGATTCCGTCATAAATCTTAGGCTCCTGAGGCGAGATGTTACTCTTCATGATGTTCAAATTACCACCGAAATATATACATGATCAGTGCAATCAAAACACGAGTAATATGCAAAAAGATGCACAAATAAAAATCATTTTGAAAAACTAAAAATTGCTACCATTGAAAAATAAATATTTACAGTGCGAATATATGTAGCATTTACATTTATGTTTAAAAACAGAAAATTATATGGACAGCAGCTTTATTCATGCAGAATGAGGAACAACATAATTATTCTCAAAATGGGACTGAATCCATAAACCCATAATAAACAGAATAATTTACTGCATCTCAATACAGCGTTGAATAACAATGGTCATAAAAAACACTAGTATTCCACTAATGATTCTCCTCCAGGATTTATTGTGTTTTTCAATGTGTGTCCTCTTGCATTTCAGCGTGAAAAATAGCATACATAAAATACGGGTGTCCCCACCAGTCAGCCCCTCTGCAGGTACTTCAGAGCCCCAAAATTAAATTTTAAACAATCCAGACCAGTGTTTGGTGACCATGGTTAATCATCAAGAAACAAAGACATCAAACAATATTTGATAATGAGAAAAATGCCTCCAGGATATTAGGGGATGGGGGGAGAGCACAGCGTGAGCCTCGGCAGCAGAGCTAGGTAGAGAGGCCAGACCAGACACAAGCCGCATTCACATGTCTGTGTGTGGCGATGGTGGGTGTGTGTGTGTGTGTGTGTGAGTGTGTGTGTCAGCCACACAAAAACCCACACAGACATGCATCAACTTCTGTCTCATGCACACATGCATCTATGTACACACACACACCTCTTATGGAGTTAAAAAGCCATTAAAACATTGCCTCTTTTTTTAAAGTTCACGGTGAGATAATTAGAATTCAGTGTATGGAGCCAGTGGTGAGATTACAGCTTTGTGAAATTGTGCTACATTTTAACTTCACTGCATCACGCCTCAACCCAATTATCTGCAGTTAAAATGGCTTAGTGAGGCTCCAAACTGTGACTGACAAAAAATACTGACGAAACAAAAAAGTTTTCTTTATAGATAAAGGTGATTATTTTCCCCAAATTTACTGAAAGTCTAAAAGTCTGGACATTTATTTGATGTATTATTCAAACCAAATATTATCACATTGGGATGATATTAATATATCTTAAAAGTATGTGCATATGCTGGAAAATTAAAGATTTAAATTGAAATATGAAGTATTTCAAAAACACATAATTTTAAAAGAAGAACTTTTTACTTTCAGTAATAAATGTAAAAGAATGGTTTCATGTTTCATCAGGCCAGTATTAATTAGTGATAGCTAAAATAAGAAGTTGGGCAGACAGGGGAAGGGAGGGGGGGGGGAGGAGTGTTGGGTAATGAGGAGAAAATGTTTTTTTCCCTCTTCTTCTGTCATACTGTTATTGGGTTATCCTTGATTGACGCAGCGTTAACGGTCTGGCCAAATCAAGGCAGATCCAGCAACCTAGTCCGAACGGCAGCATGTGCAGCCACCTCGGACATGCAAATTGCACCCGGGCAACCCGTTGACTATGATTAATGAGCCTGGGCTGCAGCCTTTGTTTCCGCGTGCAGCCGTTTAGAGTGAAATACAATCCCAAAATATTATCAATCCCCTATTAATCCAGTAAATTTGTTCACATCGCACATGTTGTTTTGAGCAATTTACAGCCAAATGCGTGCACGTGTGTCCAAGTGTGTGTGCTATGGGGGTGAGAACAATTGCATTTAATTACATGTCCTCTAATTAAATTCATTAAAGGATAATAAAATAAATGGAATAAACAGCTTTGAAAGCTAGGGTGAAACACATGTGTCTTGTCTTCCGTGATGTAAAATATGGATGTGGGATTTTCAGGGGCAGTCATGCTGTTCAGGGGGCAAAGCGTGAATCCGATACCTTGCTAATACTGCAGGCATTTCCTGGTTATGGCTTGCCTCATGTTTAAACTGTGAATTTTAGAGCCGAGATCCCAGACTCCCTGAAGATTGGAGAGCAATTCTGTGGTGCAGAGGAGTGAAGTCACTTCACAAATGGAAAAAAAAGAAACATTATGACAGTAATGCTGACAATCTAGTGTAACAAAATGCTCTGTCTGTATGGTGAGTAATATCACTGGATATGGTAAGGAGGGACTAATGTGCAAGACATGGGAGGACTTGCAATTTCCTTAAACTGTGTGATGAGTAAAGGAAATTACACAACCTCACAAATTGTAGATTCATCGACTGAAGATGCTGTCGATAAAAACTATTTCTCACGCACACACATTTTCTCCCCTCCACAGCCACACACTTTCCCTCTGCTGCAAGCAAAATGTAAATGTTTTCCAGGCATTAAGGTATATAAGTGCCATTAGTGGCACAGTGCTTAGCACTACAATGGTGTGCCGAGAGCAGTGGAGCAGAGATCAGTGCAGCATCTCCTGGATATCAGAGGGAGACATCCTTTGTATATTCATCTCCCACTGTGAGCAGGCTTCACAGCTGGTTAACGGCACCGTGTGTACCACTGCCCTGTTTACACGCAGCCTCCAAAGCACTCGTCTTTCCCCCTGCATCCTTTCCCTGTATCCCCTCCATCGCCTCGCTCTCTCCTTCAGCTCTCATCACAGCCCACTGTGGCTCTCATAGCCATCAAAGATGCACACAAACTGATTTGTGTGTGTGTGCACACAGCAGTACACACACACACACGAGCAGACACCTACACACAGCAAAATCTCTGATCCCCTTGCTTTTGGGGCCATTACAGTACACTGCCTTCCAACCCTTTCTCTGATTTTTATCTTTTTATACCATCACATTACACTGATCCTTTTATACCTATTACACACACAGCTCCCCACCAAAACCCTTGATCCTCTGATACCTAGATGAGTAAACTGCTCCTCCTGCCCCTGACCTCAGCCCTTTGTAGCAATCAGACCAGACTTCCTCAGAGGCCCTGATCTTATCTGGCCATACCAATCCCACTACACAGCTCCCTTTTGTAGCCACCACAGAGCACTGAGCCCTTTCAGATCCAGGGACTGTGCCGGTGAACACACAGTCCGAGACCTCAGCTCATCTCAGACATCATACTACACTGCCCAACAACAATGAGCTCTATTTTCTGATGCACCACAGGTCAGATAGAGCCTTTCTGCTCACCTCTGTCGCGGGTACATTGTTCAGCCACAATGCAGGAAACCAGCAATGCTGATGTCAAAAGAACAGACCATCGACTTATTTGACATCATCAAAGACCGGCAGACAATAATGCCAATTTAAGTATTTGCATATTTGAAGGCAAATTATTTGTGGTGTTGATAATGTTATTTTGTTTTTGCTAAATAAAAAAACAAAACAAACAAAAAAAGGAAACAGAAAAAAATATGAAACTCACCATGAATGCTTTGAGACTTCCCCGCATCTGCACGTAAAGAGAGAAGATTGAAGAGAAAATCTATTAGGGTAGACAGAGGTTTAGCACTGTTCAGAGACTAATTACACAACAATGCCATTGTAAAATTATATTGATCTCAAGGGATGTATTTGACAAATTAGGTCTTAAAGATTTTAGTCCTATCTCGGTGTTTTCTAAAATCAACACTGCAGAACATGAAGCAATCATATGGTTCAGAGGGAAATAAAGAAAGAAAATAAATCATTAATTAACTATTGACTATTCTTCCTCAAATACGAGTTTGAATTTGTAGCTATTAGATCACTCTTTCTATTGAAATGCAAGCAATTTGGATTTACAAATGTTACAACTGTAGGCAGAGCAAACATTTATCCTTTAATTTCAACATTAAATCTCCCAAGACTTTTCTACAACAGTACTCTGCAGTACATCATCCTAGGCATGATTTACATATATCTGCCGGGGGCATTTAAAGCACTACCTTTACTGGTGAGGTGAAAGGTGTTGATGATCCTGGGGGCCCAGGGCTGGGGATGGCCCACAAAAACTCCTGCAGGTTGTAGGAAATAATTAAGAAAAGCCCAGACCAATATTCTCTCAGGAGGTGGGGGGCAGAATTCCTGTCTACGCCCCTGATTCAAACACTGCAGAGGCAAAGGAATATAGTATATAAATTATACACATTAATGTCACTGCAGTGAAATTTTGTAAACTATATCTCCTTTTAAAAAAACAAATGGAAACTTGCATTTTTATCAGCAGTTTAAGATGTTGTATTTTGAAGGTTTCATAAATTAGTGATGCATATAAATAATAATAAATTGCTTTAACTGAGTCTTTAAGTTAAGATGTGCAGTTTGTATGCATGCACAGAACTAATACTGTTAAACGTGAAATTGTTGACAGAAAATGTCGTGAATAGCTGTATTTGTAGTGCTTTCCACACGCATTCAGAAAGACGCTCCCTTTTCTGTGAGTCTGTTTCTCTGTCACTATGTCTCATACTCTGTCGGATTTGGGAGTTTTCAGCGTGCAGTGTTCGTTTCAGATACCTGTCTTCGTATCGCTTGCATTTGACGAGGATCCAGTGATGTTTCGGAGCTGCAGAGAGGAGAGCAGCATGTCTTCGCTTGGTACCGCCTTCTTTCTGACACGTAACCAATCACCTACTGGTATACTCAGCTCCACGGAGGATTCGACCAATCAACGCGCTGCTCACACAAAAGTCACCTCTTCAACTTCCTAGCGGGAAGCAGCTACCGGGATCTGTTCACAGGCAGCAGGAATCAATGGTAAACAACCTTTTTATATTATATTCATCATTCCAGATCCATATTCAACAATGCTTTGCCTATGATAGTATTTCAGTAAGTCATTCAAAGATGAGACAAAATGTTCTATTCCGTCAGATGCGTTTAGCTTGTCGCGTTAGCCGCAACATAAAGCTAAGTTTGCTTAGCAATGTAGGTACAGCTGTTTTTGACAGCTGTCAGATCAGATTGCTGCAGGAGCATCTGTTCATCAAATTCTCGCTCTCTGATTGTGCAGATAGATACAGCAGCTACCCAAAGCAAGATGAGACTATCCCGAGCTGAATATAAAGAGATAGTGAGATGGACTGAACAACTGAGACCCACTCGTCAGTGTATGAAGATGCTGAAGGAAAGATTTCCAAAGTAAGTGGTTACAAACTGGACTCTGTTTATTCTGTGAGCTTCCTTGCATGTTGTGTGTAGCTGTAGGTGTGTGTGTTTATGTGTGACAGTGGTGAAAACGCTATACTGCTGTGCATAAGCATCTTTACCAAATTTTGTAAATAAACAAATAGTGTCTGCAATACACAAAACAATGTGTTGAGATGATGATTCTTACACATGAGTGCATGTAAATTCAGTGATGACTTCATGATCTGTCTATCAACTCCCCATAGCAGCGTCATTTATCCCTGTGTCTAATTTTTTTTTACTCATACTATTAGATATTTATAACCCCATTTAATTCCCTACTTATGATCACTAATTAATTCCACCCAGGTTTCTGTAAAGGCTCCCACTACAGCATTAGCCAATGTTTTGCCATGCAGCTCCTGCACATCTAGAAATCGAAGAGAGAGGTTAATGGTTGTGTTTGCCTTTCTCCTTGACACTGAGGGCCCTCACTTTATTGAACGTAACATGTGTAATCCCCCAAGGCCACCAGGACACCATGGCTGATCCCGTCGAGGTCACTTACAAAGTCGTATGTATTTGGAGCTTCCTACTTCCATTGTGCCCTAATCACCAATCTAGAAGGAGGTATCAGGTCCCCAAAGGGGACACAGCGGAGCTTGAGCTCGTCTTTGTTCTCACTGTCAGCATTTTACAGAATATGTCATGCGTATAAAGTTCATCCAATATCCTGTATGTTTAGGCACAGACACTAGGAGGTCCTTCTCATGTTTGTTTTGAGTTTCTTTTCTCCTTTTGGTTTCCTAATCCAAACTGTCTTTAACAAACAGTCCAGATGCCAGTTTTTCAAAAAGTGGTACTGGTGGGTGTAATAATTAAAGGAAAACATTGGATGGTTTTCATTCCAATAATTCTGCACGATCTCTCTCTCCCAGAGGTGCTGGCTCTTTTGTTTAGTCTTGCTGGTTATTGTTATTATTTCGTTCACCATAACCAATCTTGGGGAGGCCCTTGCTCTTTAAAATCCCTGAGTCTCGTCACTGGGCCTGACAGACAGGCACGGCAGCAGTGTTTTCACAGCCTGCGAAATTATTCTGGTTGTCCAATCAGCTGAGCTGGGCTCTGGAGGGTTAGTGATTGGACTGGCAGGAAATCAGGCTCTTAAGACATAACATATCGACTAGGCCATCCATCATCTCTTAGCATGCGCTCAGGCACGGCAGTCAGCCACCCCCGCCCCACACCCCTCCTGTCCCCTCGGACTGTGTGGGAGCCCTGCCACTGCGTAAATATTGGCCAAGCTGGGGCTGGCAGGGGAGGGTGTTGGAGGGGGGCTAGCGGTTTGTTGTGGACAAGACTGCTCTGAGGGGGTGGGCAAAAGATTGCTTGGGTTATAATGGTGAGCGAGATAGAAAAGACAGGTATCTGGATATCAAATCATTTCACATCGCAATGGGTGATTTTCAAATGATGCATTCAATGTTGAGTGAACTGTAATTTCATGTGTTGTCTAACAGTGTCATGGCTGTAGTAGTTTTTTTCAGGAGTATGTGCCATATTTATATGTGCCTATTATTTTATCAAGCGATAATTTTATTACATGAAAATATTGTGTCTTTTTAATTTTATGCTAACTTTTTAACATCTGTCTAACCTAATAATGGAAATGTTGACTGGGAAATACATGCTAATCGCAATTAGTTGCATGAATTGTTTGTTATTGACTTTAAGTGAAATGATATTGTGATTTTTATTTTATGCAATTTTGCTGATTTAATGAATATTTTGGAGCAAATTGTAATTAAAAAGCAATACAAAAATTAGTTATTATATTATTTTATTGTTATAGTAAGTGTTTTACATTTGCACAGATTCTGTAATGCAGAACAGTGGAACATCATTGTGTTCATCATTTTTATTATTTTACAAGCAGTTTTCCATATCTTGATATTTATTGATATAAGAAAATAAAATTCTTATTGACATCCTTTATGGCTGTACTTATTTTAACTATATTTCCCAGTTTTTTTATTATTTGAAAGACAACACTGGAGTTCCAGTGATGTATATGAATAGGAATAGCCTCCTCTATTCTCTGAATGCTGCATTGAGTTCAAAAACCATTTCATAATCATTGCTTTTGATTAGGGACTTAAAGGGAGGAAAATTTAAACTTTGAACAAAATGATTTTTATAGGCCATTTCAAGGTAATTTCCACGGAAGGTCTGTCATTCCCTCTGTTGTACTATGAGTATGGGGAGTGGGAGGAGAGAGGGAGTGTCCCATAGACAGACAGAAAAAGAGAGATTGCGATGTGGAGTCCCTCATCTGTAACGGCTGCATAACACAGATGTTGGGAGTCATCTGTCAGCCTGGCCTCTCTTGCCGGGCCCGAGCTGCTCTGGGGGGAAAAGAATTGGACACGGTGCTGTCACTTTTTACCCCCACTCACAATGAGGGACATGCAAATATCAACCCCCATTCCTGCCCTCTCTTCCTTGCCCTCCTCTTAGCCAGCCGTGGTGTCCTGCCTAGTATCTGGACCACGGCTAGGCAGTGAAGGGGGGTGTGTGTGTGAGGGCTCATCGCAGGCCGGTGCGGGGGGGAAATGTGACATCAGTCCCATCACGTCCTTCTCTTGCCACATATTAGAATTGGAAATGATGGGCTGCTCTCTGAGGCCTTGCCTGGCTTCCCTTGGGTCTAGAGGGGACCCCAGTCCTTCCACCCTTTGTCCCCAGAGAGAGTCTGTGTAAGAAGGGCGAGAAAAAGAGGGAGGGAATGTGAGAGCCCTCTGTGTCCTTCTTTGCTGTATTATGAATGAATTTGGATGTAATGATTACCCCCCCTCTTTAAAATGCCATTCAGCTCACTCCTCATATGGCTTTCACAGTCATGGAAGTAGGAGGGTGTGCAGAAAGGGGCAGATGCCTCTATTTTAGAAAATGCTTAAAAAGTAAAGTGTGAAGCATCCCTCCCCTTTAAACTCTCTCTCTCTCTCTCTCTCTCTCTCTCCCTCTCTCTTCTTTTACTCACACACACACACACAGCTCCCTGGTGAGGAGTCCCTGAACGTTTTTCGAATCGGGCCCTAATGTGCCGTTTTCATCAGCACTGAGGCGGGCTGCAATATGGTGCTGGGGCTCGCTCTGGGAATATGAATGTTGATTAAGCATGCGTTCAGCCTTTTGAAATTCTGAAGAAGTGTCAGAATAATGGATGTTGAGCAAATGTCAAGCATTTGTTAATTTCTCTGTTATTTGGGGTTTATCTAGCATGATCTTTGGAAGGAAAGCACGGGACAGGGTTGTTGTGGCATGTGCCATTGATATGGTGATTTCTTGGCTACAGACACTTTGTTTTTGATGGTAATATCTCGCCTCAGGACGAAGCTTAGGGACTCGCTCATTGATTATTTATTGTGGCTGTAGTGTTTATCTCTTTTTTTACATGCTGGTTAAACCTAAGGGTTTGGTAACAGGCACGATGCATTAAACTGGCAACTTCTTTATACATTAAATTAAGCTCAAGAACTCAACAACAGATATGAAAGATTATGATTGTTTTTTTTTGTTTTTGTCAAATTTGTTTTTATTATTCCTTTACATTGGCTCATATTTTACAATGGAAGACATAGTTTTGGAAACCCATCAGCAGTTATTTTTTGTTTTACACCCCAAAAAATGTTTACCTTCTTAGGACTCATCCTTATAGTGTATGTCCTCAATCACTTGTTAGTATCAGAAGATACTGAATCTTGGTACTAAGTTTAATAAATAGTCAAATAAAATGCTATTTCTATTGCAAATTAGACTGCCAAGCTATCTCCTGTAACAGAGAATTCACATTTTTATTTTCGATTCAAAAAGCTTTAATAAAAATGTATCTGGTTTAAGGATTTTAAAGGTAAACACATGCCTTTTTGGGGATGAGAAGTGATTTAAATACATACTAAATACTCATTTTGCTGAAGTTTTCAATATATATAATTTTTAATCAGTGTTAGTACTAAATGTCCCAGTTGTAGTGTTTCTAGATTTCCACTATTGTCTCTGTGGAATCAACCGAGTTGCTCTGTTGCAGCTCTCATGAAGGTAAAATTCAACAGCTATGTTGTAGCCTGGAAGTGGCAATGACATTACCCAGAGACTGATCTAGTGCAGAGCCTGTGGGGGCAGCCCCCACTGCCTCCAGTGCACGGCCTCACACTTCTGGCTGCCCATATTGAACAAAACACAAACTGGCAGTCGGGGCTTAGGGCTACAACCCTTGAAGGCTGAGAGGCTGGCAAACTAATTCCACAGCTTTATGTGGTTAGATGAGCAGTGGACGGGTGAAGGGATGAATGAAGTGTAAGCAGAGAAAAGAGATGTAGAAAGAAGAGAAGCTGTGCTGACTTTACAACTTCATGTCAGGCTAAGGAGTTCATGAATAATAGATGCAATCAATTACTTGATTAGGAAGCACAGGAATGACTACTTCCTCTTGATATCTTAGGGACGTTGTCCAAGCACACTCTATACATTGTAAAGGCTTTTCGGCTCATTGGGCTAAAAAGACTGAGGTAAGCAGCTTGTTGCTTAAGTGAGGCATTGCAATTATAAGGGACAGGATAAAAACTGTGGTTAAGAATTAGACAGAATCAGATGTTCGTATTTGCACAGGAATATAAGATAATGTGATTAAGAGCAGTGTATTGTGCCTTGCGGTAGCACCATTGTCATTCCTCTTCCCCCACAGCCAGACACACACAGAGGGAAACCTCCAGCATAGAGTACCACAGTTCAGCTGGGCATCTATGGTGGAGTCTCTTGCCCCGGGTTCTCTTTGCATACTGGGATCAATTGCAAAAGAAGAATGAAACAAATTGCCCAGAATGGTACAAGTTCCCCAGCCACGCTTGGGGGAGTAGGCAATTGGTCAGCGTAATGTGTTTCTTTGCCAGACCAGTGGACGCTCACCGCTTGACAGACAACATGGACCTCATTTTCAATTTCCACGAGAGTTTGCAGAAGCAGCAGTGACAATAATTACACTATTACAATGGCAACGCACCATAATAGTTATAACATGTTTTGTCACCGACAGAGTCATGAAGATCCCTAGCTTTCAGGAGGAATCACAATTAGGGCAGTGATTGTGGGATCGTTCCCACTCTCTTTGCCACCATTATATAACAGTTTTGACATCGCAGGGCACCTCAGCAGACAGAAATTTTAAAGATTGTAATAAAGTGAAGGGGGCTGCATAGGGGTCATATTTTTCGTCTATTAGGACAATAGTTGGCAGTGAGATGCCCCGTTGTGCTTCTGCTAAAGCCATTTCTGTCCACAGTCCCCCGCAGGCTTGTAGGTTTGTGTGGCCTTCTGCAGAGAGACGGTGGGAGGGAGGGGGGGTCAACATCAGTAAACGTAGTGGAATGTACTTTGCTTTCAGTTAAGCTGTTTTTAGTTATGGAAGAAAAGCTTGAAGATATAGTGAAACTGTTGATACTTTACAAACTTACTAAAAATTATGATAAAATATTTAAATAATGACGCATTTTTGCAACTACAGTAAATTCTTATACATGACTGTTGTTGCATTAATTGTAACAGGAGGAAGGCTTTACAGTTGTTGTGCAGGAAGAAAGTGCAACTAATTTGCACTGCAAACACGTGTGCTCATTGTGCAAGTATTTGTTTGGAGCTGCATGACGCACTGAGATTTGTGTTTGTTTCTATCTGTTGTCAAAATATATCACATTTATACATTAACGCGTAAAGATTTTTTTTTTTCTGGTACACATTTGTTTTGCTGCTGATGACGGTAGGCTTAGCTGCGAAACAGATGTTAGCATTTTGCCTATCAGCATGTGTAATTAGCAGCATTTGCATATCCAGGGTGTTTAACCCACATTCAGCTGTTTTGTTTAGTTTTTTTCAACTTTATAAAATATTGATCTATTGGAAAGTAAATGCTTAAAAGATCAGTGTCAGCACTTTTTCTTGAATTCAATTCTGAGGTGAGGTATGAATCCAAACTATACTGGAAACACATGAGCTAATAATTAGAGTAATAGAATTGTGGATAACAATATTAAAACCAAGCAATATTTCCACACACTTTATGAGAGTGAATCGTTTCATCCATGTCATTCCCTTTTCAAAATAGCTTCATCGCCATTAGTAAAAATATGTGCTATGCCTCAATTAACCAGATCCATGCCCTGAAGAGTCGCACCATGCAACACTCTCTGCATGCAGATCCACCAAATGCTACTGTCACAGCATATGATACCAATGCCATTAGCCAGGTGGCTTTCATTACCTAAATTACAGCTATTGTTTATAATTAATTATTTGTAAATAGGAAGATTCTGAATATAATTGATTGCTCGAATTTCCCCCATCTCCTATTAATTAGGTTGATGGGAATTTCTGGGCGTTTCGCTGCTGTTTTTCTGCTGCACGCTTAAGACACTGATACACTGTGAATGCACGACGAGATGAGGCAATTCAACACTCAAACGTGAATTTGTCAGATTCATAACCAGTGGATAGCCTAGCTTAATAGAGCCTAAAGCACTGACCAGACAGGCATACCAGCTCAGTGACAAAGTGAAAGTCCATAATTGTTTTTAATTTAATCTGCTGCTTTACTATTTTGGGTGCCAGTGCATATTAATGCTCTGTCTTATGTTGTAAGGAAGGGTAATTAGGTTGAGAGTGAATGATTCCCTAACCACTCTTCTGTCTCCCAACCTTCTGTTTCCCCATGTTCTAAATTATTTCCGAGAGAGGGAGGGATTTTTATTTTTTTCTTCTCTCATAAAGGTCAACGTAAGGATGTGCTGCAGTGTCACTGACTCTTTTTGAAATGTATTTTCAAATATGTTCATTGTTTGCTTTGATGCCTTTTAATAGCCAAACCTTTCTCTAAGTACAAAAAGCATTGAAAAACAAAACTTTATCCAGTTAGAGTGCAGGTTCTTTCAGCTTCTGTCATAGCCAGTGTGTTGCACAAATCTCAATAAAATACAGAAAGAAAATAAAGAATCTGTTTTTGGAATAGTTTTCTTGCATCAGTTTATTTATTTTCATAAACACCGAGACAGGACAGACTTTCTCAGATGCCGGTTTTATGAGGCAAGGAGGTGGATGTGTTACAGTGAAAATGTATTGCTACTGTGCAGCAGGCAGATCTCATCCCCATTGTGAGACTGCACTTGGCTCCATATTTTAGCACGAAGTGAGCATACTGTGCCCAGGAGAGCACAGGTTGGATATACATTAATGTAAAGCTCGCAATAACTTACTATTAATGTCTGTTAAATGGAAAAAGGGCATTATGCAATATGAGCGCAGTGTAAAACATGACAGACTCTATAAAACGCAGACAAGTCTTGATTTGAATCCAGGTGTCTGCCCTCATCTCTTTATATTGCTCTCATTATTTTTTATTTTTTTCAAATCTCCCAATATTTGATCTTGTTTTAGCACTTCGGTTATTTTCATTGTTTTCAATGCTTTTGTCCATTTTTGA
The DNA here is from genome assembly GCA_037975185.1 of Centropyge bicolor. Classification (NCBI taxonomy): domain Eukaryota; kingdom Metazoa; phylum Chordata; class Actinopteri; family Pomacanthidae; genus Centropyge; species Centropyge bicolor. Next base: position 1,629,336 of record JBBMOC010000010.1, read on the forward strand.
TGTCGGCAAAAGCTGAGGTCCCCAAAGTTCTTAGTGTTTTTGAAACAGATATGTTTTCCCAGATATTTAGAGCAGTTTATGTCCCTTTAAAGTTAGCAGGGTATAGATTTAGCAATTAGGCAGTAATCATGCTCATTATAGAGAGTAATCCATTTAAAACCTAACAGATGTCTGTTCCAACAGGGGGATCGTGATGGTCCCATGCCAACAATAAGGCTGTAATGTTGTTGAAATGCTCAGGTGCAAGGTTGAAGTGTGGAAGAATTTTTTTCCCCCCTCCCTTAAGTGTCCACATGTTGACAGTTGACCATTTAATGGCCCACTTAATTGCAGTGGCCCCTTCATCCCCGAGCATCATTGTAAATTAATGCTGAGGTGGCAGTGGGTTTTTTGGACAGTTTCCCCCTCTCTTCTCCTCGACTTCAAACATTTTCATCCTTCTGTTTTTTTTAACTGTAACTTTGTGGTTGATGAGACTCATCTGTGTGATGCGTCAAGCCCCACAGAGTTTGAATATTTGAGAATTAGCTGTTCTCCAGCCAGAGCTGTAAAACTGTTTAAAAGTGGCATCTGGAGAACCCGAGATGACGTCTTTGGTGGGGTAAGTCATTATAAACTGCTAAACTATTCCAGCGGTTGAAATGTTTTTATTAAGATATGGTCACAGACTGAGACTCCAGACAGAAATCAATGTTTGAGATTCCTTTGGCTTTGTTTACATGTCACATGGTTATTTCATGGTTTATAGTGATTGATGTCGAAGGCCTTTGTGGACCCAATATTTCAATGCAGATTGCGAGCTTCGGCTTCTCGTCAGTATTTACATACCACTCTCAGGTGACTTGTAACGAAAAGTCCATTAAATTTAACAATCAAGTGTACTGAGAGCGGTATATGGAGACGCGAAAACCACTGGAGACCATCACTGAGCCGTATGTATGTCCATGTCAGCATGCTCATACTGCAAACGTTTTTTTTTAATGCAGGCTGGATGTATGTATCATCCAATTAGAATAATATCTGTCACCGCTTTGAATATCGTCAACTCATAGGATGCTGTGGGGGTGTCGAAGAGCCTGTGAATCCCTGTTGGAGCTGCCTGTTTTCCAAGTTTGCCTCTCTGCCAGGTGTTTGATATTGACTGGAGCTGGAGATGAATGTAACTTATGGCAACCCATGGAATTGACCAACTCCTGGGAGTCCCAGCTTCCTGCAGTGAAAGTTTCCATTTTCAAAGCCCGTCAGTTGCAGTGGGAGGGCTCCAGGACGGCCCGTATGCCAGCGCTGACAGTGAAGGAGGAAAACTTTCTCCTGTCCATGTATTCCTTCACCACTCACACAAACAAATACCCACTCTCACCGTGGTCAAGCCCTTTGCTGAGAGACATCCACCAAACCAAGATCTGCAATAGTGAATGCTGCTTCTCACAATTGCCGATTGGACTTCAATCCTATCAATTATTTGCCCGAATGTCATTAATTTCTCTCCAATTTTGTCGTATTTCATTTGGCTACGAGTGAGCGTTCTTGCCTTTGTGTACTTTCGCAACCGCACAAAGTGCCCTTCAATTAAGATCGATTTAGCTTTCAACACTCTCGCTGGAGAGAAACGGGATGGTGGAAGATGGTATGTATGAATGAATGAAAGAAAAAAAAAACACAGGCTATATTTTTCTCATCTCTCATACCACACACAACCTCCCCCTTTCTCCCACCCCCACGCCATCGTGGCAGGAATCCTTTGTCAGAGGTGTTCATCTGGAACAACTTTGCCACACTTGTTTTCATGTTCTTTTAGATTACAGGGCAGCTGGCCCCAGCTTTGAAGCTCCCCCTCTCCCTTTGTCTCTGTGCAATGCACTCTGGTAATTAACTTTGTCCTTCTTTTATTTGTTCCAGTCACTCGCAGTCCACTCTTCTGAGCATCTTCTCCCTGGAGTACCAGGTTAGAAGTTTTCTTCTTTTGTGAGCACTGACAGGTGCCTAATTGAATGATGAATGTCCCTTTATTTCTTTGTAATTGAACTGCCAGCTCTCTGATTGGTTTGGAGGATGCCCCCCCACCATACCCGCGTTTATTTCACCCCCCCCCCCCATCCACACACACGCGCGCACATACACATCCTCCCCTCCTCCCCTCCTCCCCCACCTCCTCCTCACGTTCACGTTGAGGGCCCTTGCCTGCCTGAGCCTCAGTGGATGTCTGCCAAGCTTTCCCATCCATCTGTCTAATAACATCTAGCCCCTGCTTATTTGGTGGACCTGTAATAAATTATGCTAAACCATTATTATTCTGACAATAATAATTTCCCCGTGTAGTGCGGCTGCGTGTGCTAAATGTTTGCTGACTCGCACTGTCACTGCTGCTTTCCACGGCTGACAGCGGATGATGATAAATGGCCGCTGCCGCCAGTGGCAGAAGGCAGCACAGGCAGAAAATGGAGTCATTTATCATCCCCCTGACAGGTGTCAGTCACACCGCCTGTCTCTGTGGAATTACATTTTTTTTGTGTGTAGTAGTTTTTAAATAAGTTGTTTTTTAACCAGTGCTCTTCCTCTTTTATCCCCTGTCCTCCTCCTTCTCGGCGAAGATGGCAATTGAATTGCATGGAAATGTCAGGGTGTGGAATGTGGAATAGGGTCATTGTTTGATCGAAAAGGGGGAAATGAATACAAGGTTTGAGTCGAGGGGGAAGGGGGTTGAAGGGGAAAGGGGATTTGAACAAGGTTGTCTTGGTACACTTTGACCCCCAGCAAACTTATTGAAATTAAATTACCCTGACCCCAGATCTCGAGTGCTTGTTGATATAGAGCATGAAAGAGGGGCTGAGGCTGAACAAGTCTGTGTTTTATTCAGGTCGACTGGAAAAAGCTTTTTTGCATTTTAACGATTTGTATTACATAGAAATAAACTATCAGTGTTATTATTGTTATTTATTTGGTTTATTGTTGTTAGCCCTGCTACTGTTATTACATGTGTTTCTTCTTTTCAATAGAAACGAACCAAAAGAACTATCTCAAGACACCATGCACCGGATGTTATTGAAAGCCACTACCAAAGGTGCTGTATTACTTTGTATTTTATTACTTTATTGTTCTTCACTCTTCTATTGAGCGCTCTCTGTTTATCTCCCTCTCATCTCTATCATTTTTTTCCCCTTCTGTCTCCCACTCTTGTGCGCTCTCTTTGTCTTCCCCGTTCTTTAACTGAGGAAGAGACTTGCCAAAGTCCCTTCCTCACACACAGAGAGTAGGTGGGCCACCATGACAGATATAATCTCCTCCAAACAAATCACCACCCTCAGGATTCATTCCAGACCCTCTGCTTGCACCTGCTAAGCTAAAGCTCTGTTCTCCATGTCAAATTGAAAGCAGAAGAATTAAAAAAAAAAAAACAGCCATTGGACATTTGTCTTACACAGACTTATGATGGGATGATTATCTGTAATTCAATGAATAAGGATAAATTAAAAAAAAGAAAAACAGGCTGTGGGGGGGAAAGCCTCTTTGCATATTGCAATTAGCCTTTATCTAGCTTATTAGGCCATTGTTCTGGGGAAAACAAGGCTGGATAATGCACTTCTAATCCACTTACAACAACAAACCTCGGAGATGATCTGGGTAAGATCTGAGGGGAGCTGCAGTTTTAGCTGGCGAGGGAAAAAAGGCTTTTTGGGCGGCAGGGGTTAACTAACTATCATATGCTTGTCTGGCTTCAAGGAAATTTGAAGCCCTTCAAGCAGTGCTGTTTTAACCGCAGTGAGCCTGCCATATGCCACCCAGGGCAAAGTCATCAGGGACATTAGCATGTCTTGGCTAGCCCGGTCTAGTCCCCTCTACCCCTTCTGTCTGCCTTTGTGGGCTATGTTTTTTTTCACTGCTGTTGTTGTTCTTTGTTGTAATGAAGGTATCTGAGTGAAGCCAAGGCACATCCCACTGCCCCCGTCCTGCTGGACTTGGCCATTGAGGTAATGGCATAACCTTTTAGTAGTTTTTTTTGTTTGTTTTTTTGTTCTCTCTCTCTCTCTCTCTCTGATTTTTTCTGTTCTTTTAAAATAAAGATGCCTCAATTGATGCTTATTTTTTTCTATAACTGCATAGGTAGAGGTTGGCTGCAGTTTTTGATTTTCTCCCTTGTCTGTTAGTCATTATCAAAATTGGTAAAATGGTCCATTATCAATTATTTAATGTAATTAGCTCCCACCTCCATTAAGCAGATGTGAAAATAGTTTTTGTGTTTTATTATGTCATTTTCCAAATTGCACTTCAGGCCAAGTTGCCGCAAACTGCGGACAGGTGAGGGCAGGGTCATAATTCTTCTCTTCATTATTTCTTCACTTGTTTACTTTAGGAGGGTCAGTGGAGGATTTGTCCTGTGGTTCATGTAGCAAATGGTGTTCATACATATAATTATATGTGAACTTAAATCTAAGTTATTCAGGTGGTGGATGTTTGTGTGTTTGTAAAATAGCTTCATGCTTTAAGGACCTAAATTATTCAGATGACCAAGTTTCTGCGTTTCACATTAGTGAAAAATAATCTACTCAGTGGCCTCTAGTATTTCTTGTATTTTGCACCTAGTCAGTAAATTATCATCTCCATTAGGGTTGTACAAAAGAGTAAACCAACAGATCCTGCTCAGTGAACAAAATGCAGCAACATCAGCTAATGTGGCTGAATTACTATAGAAAAAAACAATACGTTAGATTATTACAATATTTTATGCAGCATGTCTGCATTTTTTGTGAAGCCAGCTGCTGATTCTTTTTTGCTCTTTTATTTTTTTTTTTTTCATTTGAATACATTGTTAGTCTTGCAGTTTCCTCTTATTTTGATTGTGAGAATAAAATGTGTAACCTTTTTAAAATATTTAAATGCACATTTAAATTTTTATTGGTGCTTATGCCAGGCAGCGAGATTTGAGGGTTTCTTAATCTAAAATCAGAGTAGTTCACATGCATCAGTGGCACCTCAAAGCTAACTGCCATTATTCATTCTCCATTTAATTGACACATGATTTTTTTTCTCTAAAGGATTAAATTCAGCTCAGAGATAACTGTCTATGAACCATTTAACTGTCATTTTAATATGCTACTTAACATTTAAACCAAGCACTCATGGTCTCCCAGACCGCTAATTGATGTAGTTTCATCCCTTTATGAGACAATATATCTCCAACAGAGGGAAATGATTAACAATGATGAAAACTATTCATGGATTTCTTTTTTTGCCCCCAGAAGTCTTCCATGAATGAGGATCCCAAACGCGACATTTGCTGTTTTTTGCACGGTTTATATGGAGCTTTACGCAAAGGTTACTTTAAACATACAGGGTTTAGAGCAGATGCAGTCCTGCTGTATTGTATGTGACACCTATTAGCTTAGGGGGCTAATAAAACCAGCGTTTTACTGATTGATAATTGTTTTCCGCAGGAATTCAAGGCTCTGTGAATCTTAGTCACATGTTAAAGTCATGAAGTGCCACGATCTGACTTGGGAATGGAGATGGACTCATGATTAATATGAAAATTAGGGAGACGCAAGTACCTGAACTAATCAGGTGGTCCTTATTCAGGCTGGGCCAGCGTCGGTAATGTTGCCATTTTTCATGTGTCAGCCCTGATGCAGGTTACCAGGAATGTGATGCGCTCTTGTTATCTGAAGGTGTGAATGGAAGGCAGGCCAATAAGCACAAAGAGGAAAGGTTTGAGGGGAGAGAATAAAGGGAGATGAAAAGAGAAAGGTTAGGAAGAGGGAAGAGAGCTACTATAGCTGCAAGCTACGAAAGCTAAGAAACGGATCAGAGGTCTTAATGAAGATATAAACTGTGTTCACCCCTTAATTGTTATAGACATGTTTGGCCTTTTTTAGAAGCTGCCTTCTTAGTGTAATATTATGGCGATGTTAATAAATACTACTGCGGGTAAAAAGACATTGTTTAGAGAAAAGCGTCTGTGCTCTCAGCGATACCAGGAAGCATCAGAGGAAAGATGAAACCACCATTCTCACTATAGGCTGAGGGCAAATTCACTTTTGGTACCCAATTATGCTAACAAGAGAAAAAATGGTCTGTGGCTGTAAGAACGTTGCGTTTCATAACGAGCTGGCTAGGAATGGCAGTCTTCAAGCAATATTTTAATTCCCTCCATAGTAAAGAGGCTGTGAAATTTCGTAGTGAATGACATAATGTGTCTTCTTATTTGAATTGTCTGTGTCATTTAAACAAGCTCCAATACCAAACTTTTGAAAACCTCCATACACCTGGTTTAGCTTTTAAAGCTTATACATGCTTCAGAACAGTTTGGACCTTTTATGGATGATGCCTGTTAACTGAAGTGAATGATTGTCATGTTCTCCTGGCCTTGATAATAACTGTTGAATTTAATTGCATATACCATTGTAACACGTTCATGTGATATTTATAATGTGTGGAAAGACACTGTGCTGATAATAATGTGGTCAGATAGGCACCTTCAGTGTGAGTCATTAGTGCTCCCTTACCTGTCAGGGCTTCTCCCTGCCCTCAAACCAACAACATTGCACACCTCTCAAGGTGTCTCTGTGTTCAAAGAGAGCTGCAGCCATAGGTTCTATCCTTCCTATTAAGGACTGCATTCCCACAGTCCCTCTGGTGTGTCCTGTTGGTTTCTGCAGTTTTGCCTTGGTGATCATCCTATGATTAAAGCTCTCCACTGTCTCCAGCCTGGGCATAGCGTGTGCCGCTTTTTCACACGAGATGAGAGACTACGGTTGTCCGTCTGACAGAGGCGAAGGCAATTCAGCCGGGTAGCCTGGCTGCGTAATAGGCGATCCCTTGTTCCTGTGGGAAAGGTTATTGCAAAGCAAGGCTTTCAAAGACCAATTTGCACAGGGATTGTCGAAAGTTAGGTCAAGGTTTTGAAACGCAATAATATCATTTAGAGCCATTACAATCATTATTATCTATGTGACATCAGCCCAAGGTAGACTGCCCTTGTAATTTCACTGCTGTAATTCTTAGGCTCTTTGAAATATGTTCACACTTCCAACTGGATATCTGGGATATAGTGTAAAGGTTCGTAAATGGAGTAATTCCCCAAAGAGGATTAGCAGTTCCACAATGCCTGTGTTTTGAAATAGCATTAACTTTCATTGACGCCACAGCCTGTTTTTTATTAAGGCAAATTCTCCTTTTCTTTGTCATCCCATGTATGTAAAGGTGGATCTGTCTCCTGCACTGATGGCTCGTATCATCCTGGACAGGTTCCTTCAAGGCCTGGAGGGTGGAATGCGTGAGTAACACTTTTCCATTCTCCACTCTGTCCTTTCTATCACCCTCCCTCTCCCATCAGTCTAAATTGTAGCACTTTGTCTTTTGAATCTCTTTCTGTTTGAGCCCCAATTCCAGTCTTAGTCGCTGTATTTCCAGCCTGTCCAAGCCTAATGAGAGACAGACCACATTTAGTAGTAGCAGCATCCCAAGGCACATGACTGGCAATTAAGCAGTGGGTGGACCACCCACCTCTCAACTGCAGTGTGGATCAATGCTAGCTCACCTCATCAGTGTTATTTATAACACCCCTGATTTCTCTCCTCACCCTCCTTCGTCCCCCAATGCATCCATCCACCCCCTACCTTCTCTTCTTACCTCATCCCCTTCTCTTCCTCCATCCCTACCGGAGTCCTGTGAGAAAAGCGATTTGAGGGAAAGTGTGGCAGAAAAAGCAAACCATTCACAGGTAGCGCTGATGGACGCTCTGCGGGAGAACAAAATTCCAGACGCAAATATTTTTGTTGAACGTGTCAAAGAGATTGTCCAGAAATTGTGTGAATAATTGTTCGTGCACATTCTGGTTAGCCTCATTTTTTTTTCTTCCTCCTCCGTAGAACTTTCTTACATCATCTTTTGCTGCAAATCCTGGCAAATTTTTGCAGTTACACCTTTTTACATGTGACATTTGTTAATTCACACAAAAACCCTTTCGCTCTCTTTTTCTCGCTTGGGAACTCCCAATATCGCACACACACACGGCTCCATATCATTTCAATAGACCTATTCTGAGGGTTGTGTGTGTGTGTGTGTGTGTGTCTGTGCAGTAGTCAGTGCTTCGAGAGTGAATCGCACGATGTCAAAAAGACGTGCTTCCAATTTAATCAAGAAAGAGATTAAAGTGGATGTGTGTTATTTTCAACTTCGCCACAGCACAGCCATTTGTCAAAGTCAAAGATGTGATTGCTTTGGACCCACCGTTATCCACTGCCTGTCAAAATACTAGTCTGAGCAGCTTGTAGAACAGAGCATTCATCCAGCAGAAGCACTCCGTCTCAGATAATAGCACACTGCCTCCCTCCATCTCCATACAGTGAAAACATGCTTTATTATTGCTCAGAATAGATTTGTAGCAGATGAAACTTCCTGGATGATCGTTGTTTAATTTCAAAACAGCGTTGTAACCACGTCGGATCTCAGTGTTTGCAGGCCCGGCGAGTAATGTCATGGTCGTGGTGCTTCTTGTAGAAGCGATTTCACAGGAGCTAAATGGCTTTTGCAGGATAATCATAGATCCAAATCAGCCTAGCTAAGACATGCTGTGACAAAACAATATGATTTAGATGAGATTAATATCTAGTATTTTTATCTGGTAAAATAGTTTGACTGTTACCTGCTGTATGAGCGTGACTCATTGTCAAATGATAATGTCATTATACTGTCCTTTTCCACTGTTGCCAGCTGTAAAGTCAGTTACTTTGAGGGTGACTTCTGTTTTGACAGAGCTCCTCTGCAATATCCTCATGACCTGCTTGGCCTTTGCAAATGAATTGCTGCCCACATGGACTGCGCGGTCAAATCGTCCAATCTCCCTGTGTGTATATTAGACTCCAGTAATGTGCTGCCATTATGAAACAATGCAAGGATAATTGTCTTTGCTGGCAATTAGCTAACAGGTTGGTCCAGTGCTATTGTCAGGCATATCCGTCATGCCCCCCTCCCGCACCAGACAGTGCTCCAGTGTGCATGCGTGTGTGTGTATTTCTGTGTTTTTGTGGGACTCCAGAGGGAGGGCGGGCAGGCGCGCTGCAAAGATCAATAGACTTCTATATAAGGGACATTACCCCCAACTGGGTGAGTGGCTTTCCTTTGCCTAGCACCATCGTTTTTTTATTCCCCTTCTCTTTCCCTTTGCATTTAAGAGACACAGGAATGGGGCCTTTGGGACTGTGGAATATATGTACAATCACTAGTGCTAGATCAATACACAGTTTTAAATTGTTTTCTGTCCCTTCCTTGTTTTGTTTTGCTCGCTTGTTGTTGTGCCTCCCCCCCTCCCCTCTTCTCATCTCCCCTCCTTCCCCTCTCTCCCACTAGCTACACACCACCACACCTCAACACAACGACACCACCAACAAGCTGCCCCCCCGCCCCCCCCTCGCCTTGCAGCAAAAGTATTGGAGAGAGCATCAGTCAGGCAGAATGAAAGACTATCTGGTGGCTCTTGTAAATAAATCAATACATTCAAAGCAGTTTTATCACGTATTGAATATGATATCAACATCCATAATGCTCTTTGTCTCATGAAAACAGACCGGGCAGTAGGGGAGGAAAGGTCACATGTGCACCTTTACGCTCTTTATATCCACTATTTTAAGGTCAACAGAAGCTGAACTTGATAAGATTTTTAGGAAAAATGCAGCATTCTGAACCAGTTGAGACAGATTCAATGTGTTTGCCAGATTTCCTTTCAGGGTTGTTGGTTATGGATTAATGTCCATGTTGGGAACAGGGGACAGAAATGTGACAATTAAGTTTAAGTCACAAGTCAGGTAGGAAAGTAGTGAATTTGAAAATGATAGAAAATAAAACAAGTAAAACAAAAAGCAAAACTAAATGGCATCAATACATTTGCTTATTTTCACGTCTTCAGATTGCATGAAAATCATTTTGCATGTTTAAAATATCACTGTAATTTCTATTTTTTTATTACCACTGTTGTGACGAAACTGAAAAATATATATACTGACATTCAAGTTAAATTGAATTGAAGAACACAGCTGAATTTTTCTTATGCCCAAAAAACTTCAGTGTGATTCAATTTAAAATGTATGAAATGAAAAAATGACTACAAATTACTCGATTATTGAAAACGGAACTGATATCACTGAAATGTACTGTAGTCTGTAAATGAGATAATGATATAGTGTTTTTATATATTACCTGTTCTGCAACAAAAATAATCTAAAATTGTTTAAAATGTTTACAGTGACAGGGACAGATATTGTAAACTGGATTAAAACTACATCATGTGTACACTTTACATGTCTCAGGCCAATTTTAAGTTCTGTAAATAATACATTTACATTCTAAACAGCTGTACTGTCATTTCAACTGTATGTGGGTAGATACTACCTCTCAGAAGTCACGAGCAGGCACATTGGGGGAGCTCCAGCTCCTTCTCTTCGCCCTCCTGCTATCTCTTCATCTTTCTCTCTATTCCTTTGACAGGAGTTGATGTGCCTCTAGATTTAGACATAATTTTTTGAGGAGGCAATTTTGCTAGCTATTTGACCTTTTCCATTTTCCCAAGGCCCAGCTCCAGATTAGATTGCTGCTCCATGTTTTGTAACTATGTGATTCGACCGCCTTTAAGATTTATTGTCACATTCCTTTACAGAAGCCTTGTACGAGAGGTTATAAATGTCCTGTGTTTGATGTTAACACTGTGAGAATGTTAGCGTCTACTATGATCCTTTTGGTTCCTTGACAGAATTCATAATAGCTTCAGTGTTTTTGCAGATCGGACGTGTTGATAACTGAATATTGTATTATGTTCTATCCGGTAAAATCTCAACTTCCACTGTGATTGTTATGGTTCCTCCTCTCTTGTCTTCAAGTGCTCCTCTCTTCTGTCTCTCACCTCTCTGCTGCCGTGTGTATATGCAGCCTCTTTTTCAAATAATGAGAGCAAGGGCACTTCATTAGCAAGAAGGGAGGCAGTAAGGAGGCAAAGGCAGAATGAGTGTTTCTGTGTGTGTGAGCGTGTGTGTGTGTGTGTGTATGCATGCACGGGGTGGGTGCAAGGGAGGTAAGCAGTAGCGTGGCACTTCACTTGACAAGTATACTAATTACTCCTTTTCAGCAGAGAAGCTCCAGTCAGCCTCTGCCACAGTCTAATGGTCTGACCTAGGAAGCCTCGCTCCATAGCAGAGCCTCCCCAGATCTACTATTACTACTGCTACACACACATGGATGTGCACACACACACACAGAAATGTAGAGTCTCATCTCACTGCTATCAGGGAGAATCAGGTGGAAGCAGATCAGTTCTGCCCCAGTAACCTCTTCAGGGACTGGGCTCCTCCTGCACAGGAGATACCGCCTCATATCATCAACCAGCACCTACACACCACCACAGATAGTTTAAAAAAAACACACACACACAGTTTTTTCCCTTCCTCTCATCTCCCACTCTCTCCCTCTCTCTCTCTCCGTCCCATCTTCTGTTTTTTTCAATACGGGAGGATAAATTTAAAAGGAGTAAATTGGAAAATCAAATGAGGGCTTTAGGCAGCCGCAGAGATTTGCAGAGCTGTCGGCCAGCGTCGCAGAGCCTCATCCATCATGTCCCACAAGTAGTCAATTCCTCTAGTATCTGTAAATGTTTTCAGATATTAGCCAATTTATATGCTCCAAGATTCATCATGGAAAATCAGCTTTAGCGGCGCACATTATCAGGACCTGTCTCTCCCTTGCTCCATGAAGTTTGATGAACGAGTGCCCCTCCACAGCTCAATGGCTTGTGCATGGGGAGCGTGGGGGGGGGCTGGGTGGGCATAGAGAGGAAATGTATAACCCCCCCCCCCTCTACCCCCCATCCATGGAAAAAAGTGGGTTTTTTAATTAATAAACAAACTTGCAGAGGAGCTCATCAGTGTCAGGGGCAATAACAATCGTCATCCGTTATTGTTTATTACAGTCCTCCCTCAACAAATGTTGCTATCTAATGAGGTTTCTCAACATTTTTTTGTGTTTGAGATAATGGCTTTTTCAGCCTGCTGGAGAAAGGAAGAGTAGTTACAAATGACACAAGTAAGCTATGAGAAATCAAGCCAAGGTTATGTGGCTGCTACCTTGCCTGATATAGTTTATCTTGTTTTGGAGTTGCATATGAAAAACAGGCTCGTGATTTGTTTACACTGGTTGTTTTCTTTAGCAAATCCCGATGGAGGCGTAGCGTTTCACATCTATTATTCTCCTCTTCTCTGTTCTTTCTGTTCAGATGTTGACGGTGTGATATGGTGCCTTAGTCAGAATTTATACCAACATGGGACAATTACAGTAAATTTGGTGAATGTTTACAAGGTGCAAAGTCGTGCTGCAGGGCTTTGTTCTCTGCGTCTGGTGCTCTTCAGATTATGCTTTTTATTTTCCCGCACGTGTTTTATGTGTGCGTCTGTGCGTGTGTGTATTTAAAGAGCATGGTGTGTGTGTGGCAGAGAGGAGCTCAGGGTGTCATAGAGGAGTGCTGCCGTGCAAGGCGGGGGTGTCTTTAATAAATGTATGCTGATGTTGGAGGCTGCAACGATGCGAGGGATGCGAGGGCCCTGTTGTTATTTACTGCTGTGTTTGTGCACAGCAGCGAATCCCGGGCCTGCAAATGGCATTACAGCCTGTGATGAATGAGCATTAGGGTAAACTCATTTTAAAAGCATCCTGATTTATTAGCGGCCTGGCCTTCCATTTTCATCAGGTCAATGCTTGGCTGAAATTCCACAATGTCAGCGCCAAGGTCACCTCTTTATGGCTATTTTTAACCCCATCGCTCAAAAGGAGCAGGAGAAAGGGATCCTATCACTTATTATGGCCATCTACCAAAAATATCAAAGGTCTGGAGAGACAAGGAGAGAAACAGAGAGAGAGAGAGAGAGAGAGAGAGAGAGAAAGAGAAGCTGAGTCCTGGAAGTGTGTGTTTGTGTGTGTTATGTGAGAGACCAAAATGTGGTGGTGGTCAACCTCCAATTATGAGTGCTAGTAAGACAAGAGCTTTAATGGGTACCGTTTGCCTTCGGGGAGGTTTATTACACACTACTGTTTTGCAGAAGCAGCGTCAAATCTATAAAACGACCATTAGGAAGAGGGAAAAAATCAATCAAAATGCCATTAAAGTGGAATAAGTTGCCAATATTGCTGATGTGGTTGCGGGTCCTTTGATTTTCCTTCAGATTATTAGGCACAGTCGAGTAGTGACTTTGTTAAGGGAAACCAGTGTTGTTGGGGAGTAATATGTCTCCTGGCTTCATAAAGTTTGCTGCCTCATATTTCCCGCTTTATTGATTATCCATTATCATTTGTCATGAGGTGTCCTAACTCAAGGGGAAAATATAACCCTCTCTCTTCGCCGCCGCCCGCGCTGCACAGGAGCATGGTATGGATCTGCGTGTGAAGGTACCAATCTCTGAGAAAAATGAGCAAAGAAATAAAGCACAGCCATGTGCCTTGCAGCTCTAAGAGGGAGTGTGGGGTTATGGGGTGGGCTGGGGGAGACTGAAACAGAGAGGAGGAAGCAGGGGAAAAAAAGGTGGCAGAGAAGGATAGAGACAAAGAAGTAGAAAGAGAAAGAGAGGAGGGAGCTCTGAATGGGCTTTGTTCTTCTCTACCCACCTGCCTCTTTATTTCATCGTAAGGTAGATGAGGGCACTGTTTGTTCTCTGTGATACTTTTCTCAAGGAATAACGGCTATGAAAGAAAGGCAAAGGGGAAGACAGTGTTTATTCTAAATGCCTTCCCTATTAATATTATGATTTTTAAATGTGCACCCAAGTCTTTTTCAGTTGATTCTTTTTCATTTTTATTTCCATTTTTTCATCAATTTTTATAAATCCTCAAATAAGCTGTCTTATTTTTATATATATAACACTTACATATATACTGTGCACAGTTTTCTAAATGAGCTTGAGAATCTCTGCTGTGTTGCTACAAGCACCATCCATGCCTGAAATGTGAATAGAAACATTCCTTGTATTGTCTGTAATGTTGCAAGTCTGTCAGGACCATGTATCACCAAAATGGCGTGCCTCAACCATTTCGTCACACAATGATACAATCCATTTAATCCAAATCTTTTTAAGAAATGATTTAAGGAATTTTTTGCTGTTGCAGTACCAGCGAATCAATCCAGCGGGCTCTCCCTTCCTGATTTATAATGTTAGTAGAGCAAGAATGGGGATGAGAGATGCAGAATAGTCAGTGTTCATAACATAGATAAACTACATGGGGCTCCTGTGCTCTGGACTGAAACATTTATCTATAGAAAATCTGTATAGACACCAAGCAGCCGTCTAATGGACTACTGTAGAAATACTGCACTAACAGAGGCATGGTGAATTACAGTATGTCAAGCCTGTCTTTTGTCTGTGCATTTTCGCTGTTCTGCTCAATTCAATGCAGCAATTAGATAGTTATAGATATTTTACATTTATAGGTTAGACAGGCGATAGTGTTTCAGGAAATTTGCGTACTAATATTAATGTGATTTTTTTTCTCTCTCTCTCTTAGCCTCTAAAACAGTCCTCAACAGCATGCTTAAGGAGCCCTCGTTAATCCCTGACCAAATTCTGGCCAATAACATCTACCAGGTAAGCATTTTAAATTTTAGATTTCAGCTAATTTATTATAGGAAGTCATTTAAATTATTTGGCATCATGGAATTATATGTATATATTTTATCACTATAATTCAATTTTATATAGTTTTATATATTTTGTTGCCCTGCTCTTTTTCCATGTAACAAATCTTCTGCTTGTGTACGGTGAGTTTTTAAGTGATATTGTACCACCTGGCTGACAGACGGCATCAGCCGCTCATGTTTGCTGATGAGGTCACGTGAGAGCCGGCGGTCATGCCTGCCAATCTGCCAGCATCTCCTGTGTTTTCTCCTTTCCCGGCACTGTATGGGCTCCCTTCCCTCACCTCCCTTCCACCCACCCACCCACCCTTTTTTTCGCACGCCATAATATTTCTTCCCCCTCTTTTCAGTGCACAATAAATGACTGCTGTTATGGACCGCTGGTAGACTGCATCAAACAGTATCCTATCCCATAAAATTTTAAGCCTGAAATTGACGAGGAGCTATTGAAGGGGATGAGATGTGTCTGGCTTCACCTGACATAAAAGTTCTGCTTCACAGAGGAAGTGTTTCATCCTGCCTGCCACCCCACTATCATCCATACAGAGGCTGGAAGGTGATGGAGGGAAGAGGAGGAGGAGAGGATAGGTTGATCTGAATGCATCTCCATGTGCACACAGTGGATCAGGCCCAATGTTCTATGATACAAGAAGAAATCATTCATAAGCCTCGTGGTGGTTAATGTCTTCTTTTCTTTGGTGTTTTATTTAGCCCAGATGTTGTGTTATTTCATGCTAATTACAGAAAATATCACTTATTCTAACATGGAGAATTTTAGATTTAATTTTAATTCTGATCCTGCCTCGTTCTGATCCTCCCTCGTTTTTATGCTGTTCAGCACCATGGAGAGTTCTGGCCACATCTGTCCAACTAGAACCATTAATTTTGATTCCACATTACTTTTATTGTATTTATTCATAATTCAATTGTACTCCTTTTGTTTGCGTTTCCAGCGTTTTCCTTTCTTTGCCCAACAAATACACCCTATAGGGGTAGAATTGGAGTCCAGGCTATTTAAGGGCAAGCAGCTGGGTAGCAGACCAACTATTTCCTGGGGGAGGAGACTTCTTTGAATGAGTGTACATGTGTACGTCTGTATGTGATTGTGTCTGCCCAAGCTCTCGTGTGTGTGTGGTGGGGCTGGGTCGTTCTGTTCATAGCCAGTCAACCCTGTCCCATTCTGCAACCCACCCCCCCTCCTTTTTACCTTTCTTTAGCTGTCCTCTCGTCAGTGTCAACTTAGAGTCAGTTACTCCACCACAGAGACACAGAGAGTTCATGATAACCGCCCACTGCCAAGTGCTCCATTCTCACATGAGAGGAATCACTCTTAATGCATTTGCGCCCATCACAATATGTATTAATTAATTAGAATCGATTTTGAGTTATTAGTGTTTGTTGAGGGCAGTGTAAAGCTGTAAGAACTTTTCTCTCTCTCTCTTGGAAAAAGCAACTTTGGCATACAGCACATGACATCGTAAATGCCCGATTCTTTCAAGCTGCTTGCATCCTGATGCAAAATGCCACTTATTCCAAATGCATTTTTCTTCAAGGATTTTAGAGGAATGAGCAGAGCAGCTAGTCCAGACGCTCTATGCATTTTGCCAAATTGGCATTTGTTTCGTCTTCCTCATTTAGGTAATGCACTTCAGAGATTTGTTGTGAAAGCAGATTAAGGTTGACCTGCAAGCTCTGATTGCGCTCTCGCTGTACATCGGCAAAAAAAGAGAAATGGCTTTCACTTTGCATAGTAAGCCAATAGTGGAGAAAAGCGGATTCTTAACTATAACTGATGCCAAACGTAAACATGTGAGCTTACATCACCTCGCGTTCGTGCGCTCTTCTTACTGCAGCAAATGTTTTCAAAGTGTGGTTTCTGTTGTAATCAATTTTTTTACTTTTTCATGTTCTCCTCATTTCTGAACTTTTTCTTTAATTTGACATTATCGAAACCACGCTGCCGAAACATTTTGCTGTTTAAGTCGACATATGAAATTCTGCTTTTGCTATATGTTGGAATCCTTGACTCTTTATTCTCAGCGCTATCGGCCAAGAGCACGAGGTGCTGCTCCGTGACAAACTGAAGGAGAGGAACCTTTCCTTTCTAGGTAAGTCATCTCTTGACCTTCTCGTTGCATTTCTAAAGCCAGTCTGGTTGTGGCAATGTGGCCTTTTTGTAAGCTTAGTAAAGGAAGGCCTGGACATGACTGATGCAGTGGATGTTATCTCCTATTGATTTGCTAACAACAAGGAGCTGTTATCAAATATCCTTGGTTGTTTATGCACCAGTTGTATGAATATTTAAAGATTAAAAGCTTCAAAGGTAGGTTTTTATGTTTCATTAGTTGTAATGTTTGGTCCTCTCAGGTTGCTGTTCAGTCTTTTAACCTGAAGCGAATGAAAAAGACCAGTTTCTATTTCCATAAATATCATGTTGATACTGTTAAGAGGATCTTTGACTACAAAGACTGTTTCTGTGAAATTGAATGTTTAGATATGAAACTCCTCGTATGTGGTTTCTGATATTTTGACCAGTTATATTTTACACTGTCCTAACACCATTGTCTTGTTCTGACAATATTAAATCAAGGTGTCCAGGTGTGAAATTGTGAAGCAGAATTTTTAACCCCCCCTTCCTACCATCACCCCTATCCCATCACCATCCCCTAGGTCAGATGAGTGATGAAGGGTAAAAGTCATTCCCTCTGCCATTAAGATCATATCATTTATTTGGACCTGGAGTGCTGACCTTTCCTCAGAGCCGTACAGGGGACTGTTCTAAAACTGTCAGAGTTCGGGCGGCACGAGGGCCACTGAGGCAGCCTCGCCCCATCTGATAAATGGATTGGAAATAAGCTACCCAACAGCAGGGATGGCCCATTAATTTTAATCAAAGGTGATGTAAAAAGGCGATCAGAGCCACATGACATTGTCAACAGCCTAGTAGGCATGAATAGAGGCTCCCATCCTATCACACACACACACCTACAGCCATATTACCACACCCAGGATGCCCCTCTGTACCACAGACCTCTGGCAGCCTCACTGACCTCACTCAGCTCTCTTTCTCTCCCCCCCTCTTGGCTGATGCTACCTCCTCACCACCACTGACACCGCCACCCTCCATCTCTCCTCAATTCCCTTCCATGCCCCATTAGTTGAGCTTGGCTGGAGACAGAGAGGCAGGCCCTTGGAACTGAATGACCTGGTCAGCCTGAGATTTAATGGAGAAATCAGGTGTTGTAGGGATAATGGCCGAAGCGCACCAGAAGTCAAGGACAATGGCTGCGGCCTGTGCAGGCAGGGGTCAGGCTTACAGAGTCTATAATGCCAACCTTGTGCGCTCGCTGTATGTTTTATAATGCTCTGCCAAACCGCAAACTGGAGAGCAGCTCTGTAACTGGGCTTTACAGGTTTTTGTGCAACGACAGCGAATACGTGGCAGATGTAGTTAATGGTTTTACTGTGCTTGCTGTCCTCTAATGTTATTTCTTCTTCGCTAACACAAAGGGGTTTTGTTACCAGCACCTTGGTGAAGGCCGTTGGGTTACCTGCCTGTGATTGATGTAACGGAACTTGTTCAGCGAAGTGTAAAATTATTGCAAAGTAAGAGTCAAATGTTAAAATTCTGCACTTTATCTCCTGTAGATGAAAACCAACTGAGAGCTATGGGCTATGACAAAACGCCTGATATCATCCTGGAGGTTCCCATTGGTTAGTATTTACATTACAGATATCAATATTTTCTCTGAAATAACTGCCTGTTAACCTCAGCAACCTCGTTTCAGAGAGGATTATGCTGCTGTCAAAACACTGTCATGTTAATGCCAGATATTATTTGATTTTTGTGAATGACTGGAAAAAGGAAATGCAAAGCAAATGCCACCTGTCCCTTCTGGATCTGGCTTTCTTGTCACCGGTGTTCTGAGTGTTGCTGTGTGTTTGTGTTTCTGAACAGCCGTGGAGGGACACATCGTACACTGGATCGAGAGCAAAGCCTCTTTTGGAGACGACCACAGCCATCGCACATATCTCAACGAGCAGTTCTGGAGCTACTGGAACAGGTGAGTCTTTGTTTTCATTTGCTTTGGATCAATGAACCAATTAATGTTGCAACTCCTATTTTTAGAACTAAAGGCAACTCGTATATCTGTCTAACAATGCTAACCACTTCCTCCCTCATATAGGCCACACCCACTCCACACGTCCATATGCTACATCTGTATATCACACTGCTTCCGCATCCACTCCTCTCATTGGAGCCTTTTACAGCCTGTGATCTTGATTGTTGTCCAGATTCCACATATTGTCTTGGAAGGGAAGCTGGAAAGTGGGTGATTAATCTATTGCATCTGTTGTCATGAGAACTTTTGGACAGGAATGGGCCTTCATGGTCTGACCCTGGGGAGGTGTGTGTATGTGAATGAGTGTGTCTTAGTGCTTGAAATGAATACATACTTATTTGTCTCTTGAAAATGTCCTTTAGTGTCGCAGCCATTTAATACATTAGATAGCTCAGTATTATCCTATTAAATTCCAACAAAATTGGCTGTCATACAAAGTGTCATCTGCCATTATCCGTATCATTTAGCACAATACTCAGTGTTGTCTTCAATTCAAACGAAGGTAATCAGGTAGAGCCACCTTTGTGTTGAGACAAACAGAGAGAAGAGTAAGGGGTCGCTCACACAGGGTCTTCACGTTCGAGGCTTATGGCCCCCGGCCCCCCCTCAGCCGTGACGGCCAGCTGACATGTTGTGACATGGTGCTGGAGCGCCACGAGGTTCCAGACCCCAGGCACAGCCTCTTTGTTTCTGTTTTCTCGGTGCACATACAGTAGTAGATCAGGATCCATCAATGTATTTTCATATATGTTTTTGTGTGCGTTGCTTTCCAATTTCCAAACAATCCTTCTATTTCCATCAGATATTAAATAATAAAATACTTATGTGTATTAGGGTTCTCAATATAGATAACCAACGTATATTCAAAATAGCTTGTTATACTTTTTTTCATATCTTTTAGAATACAATATACAAACTAAGTTGGTAAAACCTAAACCATGGTTCCACAGTCAGATAATGTTGCCCTTGCCTTTGATGACCGACCTGCTGATTTCACTCAGAGCTGCCAGCAGAACAGTCGTTTTGATTTTCATGGAAGATGACTCATCCAATACCATTGAGCAGTTACAAATGGGGGAGACGAGGTCAAGGTCATAATCAATGGCGTGTTTTATTTTCTCAGAGTAACATAGTTTTATTTGGAAATGGCCTGCTTCCAAAGAAAAAGCTCCATCATTTTTTTTTTTTTACTATTGTTGACGTCAGGAACTAAAAGTCACCGAGGTGTGAATTTAAAAAGGGCCAATTTTTGATGGTTACCATCTTTTTCAGGCCTCATTAAATGTCACTAAGATAGTTGTGACAATAAAAGGCTTTGCTTAAGCTCCAGAACATTCCTAGATGATATTTGAGGAGCAAGTACTTAAATGGTTGCTGCAGTCAGTCAAAGTTACAATAAAGTGTAAAGAGCTCATTTGATTAGCACCACAGACAGCATGACATGAAGATCATGTGTCTCCATAAATATTTCACTGTGTAAGTCAATGTTCTTTTTCCGTTTGGGATTGAAGAATCTGTCTTTGGGACTCGTGGCATTAGTTTACAGTAGGTCAAAATATCAAAATACTAACAGGCTGATTGGACAGTTGGGGTTAGTCTGAGCCTTACATATTTGCCCATGGGTGCCTTTCATTGATATTCACTGGGGCGGCCTTGTCTGAGTGCATTAAGGAACTGACAAAGTAGATCCCATCATGTCAGCCAGCAGCCCGGTCAGATAAACATTGTTGTGTCAAAAAAAGAAAAAAAAATGTCAGTCCCTTCAGACCCTACCTTTTCCAGCACCCTTGTAATTTTTAATTGGCATTTACTGCTGACATTTGAAAACGTGCCTCCTCTTTCTCTTATTGTTAGACCATATGCATTATCGTCTGAGGTACGAGCGTGTGCGCGGCCTGTGTGTGCGTGTTTGTGTGTGTTTTGTAGAGTGAAAGCAGTGAATTCGGGGTCAGCACTTTGTAGTCGCAAAAACATAAACCAGTAGAGAAATAGGGGACAAGAGAGTGATGGGGTGACATCATCCTCCTTTCACTTCTCATTAGTTGGTTTCAGTTTGTGAGACGAGCCCTGAAGGGTTGGATGTTTAGTGTGTGTGCGTCCACTCCTTCATTCCTCAAACTTCAGTGCTTGACTCCAAACCTTGCCTTTTCTTTTTGACCGCCCTTGGAATCGCACAGCAGTGTTTGTAATTACTTCATTGCCCCTGATTGACATTTCCAGTGATTTGCTTATTTTTCATGAATTCCCTCTTTGCTTTAACTGAGCTGCTTCACCCATTGCTTGTGTTAATTGTTCTCGGTTTGCCCTCAAGCATTGCGGAGTGAGCTATGGGGACATGTTTTTTGTAGACGGAAAGAAAAAACATAACTAATTTTCCCTCCAACGCCCTCACCAACTGCATTTATCATCCAAACAATAGTCTTGCCAACACACTAACCCCATAATGAACCCCTCTTCAGTGGAGTGAGGGGTAATGACGCTTCACCTACAATGCTCCCAAGAAAAAAGATAAAAGGGGGAAAAAATGGAGAGAAAAACGGTCTTGTGCAGAATCAAACAGCGTGTTCAGGCCCAGTGCCTGGATGAGATGGCGAAGCAGCAGCTATTGGTGTCTTCCAGCCATCAATCTTAGCTGGTGGCGTTCCAGAGCCAGCGAGCCCTCTGCTCTGACGGATGCTCAGATAATTGAGTTATCCATCTCGCCCAACTATCAGAGTTGCATAAAAATTATTCACCTGCTGGTGAATATTAAACACATAATGAGCCTCTTGTGTGTTTTAGGAGAAGTGGGTAAGGTTAAACACAGCATGTTATGAAATATGGACCCTTGTGTGGTGCCACCTTAACTGCCCCTCCTTGATTACGGTGTACTTAAATCAATTATGGTTGGCAAAGTTCCTTCTATAACTCTCCAAGCAGCAACTGAAGTTCTGCCCTTGTGCCTGTCTGATTACTTTATCTTATCAAATACTTAATTAGAACACATGCAGGCAATGACAGTTATTTGCTGACTTCCCGAATATTTGTGCACTTATGTGTGTGTTTTTGTGTTATTGCCTATTGCAAATTCTGACCATGCTGCTGTGGTGGTCCCTCTGAGGTTTACTTACTGAATATGTTGCTGTCAGTCTGTGGAGTCCTTTTGTAAAAGGCTGTATATCTAAAATAGCAGACAAAAGACACCAGAGAAGTTTTGATACTTGATGGATGGATAAATAGATGGATCTATAGATCAATGATTGGTCCTCATTGTCGGGAGAGTGCGTATCACAGCTCGTGCATGAAACGCTAAACGCAAATCAGTCAAAACATTAACACCTCATCAAGGCACAGTCACAAAGAAAACATCTGACAAAAATGGCTACAAAGGTTCCTCTTAAATTGATATAATGCTTGTATTTTTATCTGTCTAGTCTTTGCTTGTTTCATAGTCTCATTGCCACTCTCTCTAAGATAGATCACTTATTATTAATTTGTCAGATTATGAGAGATTCTTGTGGCCCTTAATTCCCCCCCATGCACCAGTAGTGTATCATGAAATAATCAATAGAGTAAGTCCAAATATTCTGTTTAGCAAAAAATAGCTTACAGAGCTATAGCAGATTAAAAACAAAAATATAGGTTAAATGAATAGATTTAGATCCTGTTCTTCTCTTCACTGTTTCCTATTTTCCCTCCCCCATCTCCACTCAATCCCACACAATGGACAGCCCGTGTGGAAATGAGCATGGACGCCAGCGTGCCCCCCTCCCAAACTAAATCAGCTGTGAGATTCGTAAACTGCAAATGTGTCAGAGTTGAAAATGTTAGCTCTCTTAATGGAGGCTTGAAAAGGTTAGATCTGATAAAAAGCTGTCAGCCGTCCACAAAAAATGATTTATAGCAATATAATGGGACAGTATGCCTCATTTCTCCCTCCATATGAAATGGGGGTTAAGACTTTTGGGTTTGCCATTATACATCATCTGGTTTGACCACTTGGAAATTTGTTGAGACTCGAATGCACGCACATGCATTATGTTTCATCTGGCTCTTTTGTTTTAGTAATTTTTGGACGTCATGGCCTTTTGTAATGTGGATAATTTATGTCCTCCCATAATTACCAGCAGAAGATTCTCATGCTCCAAAAGTGCATATCGATCTCCAGTCAAGTCTGTTTTGCGAAAAAATGAGATTAGTGCTCATCCTTTGTTGTATCACTTTTTTTTTAAGGGAAGCAAAACTACAATTAATGAGGAAGTCATAACTCTGAAGACTCTCAGCAGACTGTTCCTACAACACCACTAATCTGCTCGCTGACACATTGGCTAATGAATAGACAAAAATCTGATTTATGTGATGTTTTATATTGGTTGACACAGCTGCAATTACACATCTTGAGGTCTTTGTGAACTTTTTCCAATTATATCTGGAACTGTATGCTGTAGATTTTACAGCTGAAATTGCATGCTAATTCTGTTACATTCTCAGAAGCGTCAATCCTTTTAGTGACATGAAATTAATTTTTTTTATTCAAGATATTGTACATTGCCATCCTTTTTTAATGGACATGTCCATCATTTTTTGTTGAACTTTCCAAAGTCAGTAACGACAGGAATGCTTAATAAGTGGAGTTTAGTGGCAAGCAACCGTTATTGAATTCAGCTGATTATACCTTTATCTTCAAACAAGGTTTTATGCCTCGATCCAGAGATGTGCAGTCAGTTTGCTTTTAAAAACATGACCAGTTTAACAGGAATAAAGGGATTTGCTCATATTTAGAAATGCATGCATCTGTATAAAGAGGTGTGTTTGTTTGCGCATAGCCAGTTTATGTGGTCCCATTTAATGCAATAGTAGCATAACATAAGCCTCAGCAGCAGCAGGGCCATCATAGAACCAGAGCAGATAGGGGATGTCACCTGAGCGAGGGCGCCCACAGGTCGTGCCTGCCGCTGATCCAATGAGGCTGGACATTACAGGGCCATCCCTGAGGACAGGTACTGGCGCTTCTGGGGTGACGACGCGACACCTCCGAGACCTGTGCCCTGCCGTGCTCTACCCCACCTCCCTGTCAAAGATGTGCACGACAAAGAAAGTGGGGAACTGGGGGAAAAAAATCCACTGCACTGGTGGTCTTTAAAGAATAACTGATATTCAGTAGATCCAATATGTTCATAGCTGCATTACTCTGTGTTTATTTTCTTATATAAGCCTTTCTTTTGTGATGTTGATGTGGCTTTTCAGGGTGTTTCGGTTGCAGAGTTTTGTTTACTTAATATGCATGAAAAATGCTAGTTAAAGCTTAATTTCCTTTTTTTTTTTTTTGAGAGCACAAATATCAGTTTTCCTGGTAAAGCGCCTCTGACATCGCCTTCCTCCTATTTATAGTTATGGATACCCCATGCAGCGCAGGAACGTGGCCTCTTTTATTGTTTCCTTTGTTATGACATCCTCTCGTAGAATATTCCACAGCTAGAAAAATAGCTATCCACAATGGTGGTTCCTTTAGGGCTTTACAAGTGTTTGTTTTAGGGCACATCAGCACACAGAAGTGCAATGCCGGCCCCCAAAGCACAAGCAACTCGGAATATTAATGGCAAATGACAAGTCGGCTCTGACGCTTCAAGGATTTCATGCTTTTAAGGATGCACATTTGGGTGCATTGTTTAAGGCGTCTGGGGTGTAATCCGCGCTCTCAGGTCTCCAGCAGCCTCAGGATTTAGCTCTGGTTAAGCCTCCATGTCTCCTATTTATTTTTGTAGGGTTGTATGTGTGCATTATCCAAATTTGTCATTTACCATTGAGTGTGAGAGCAGCTTTGACACGGCCGCTGTGTGTATAAACGAGGAAGCGGGACAGAAAGCGGCACCCCAGCGATACGTATCCCTCCTCCTGTCTTTCTGCTCGCCTGTGACACTGCGAGATGGAGAAGAAAGCCCGGAGTAAAATGAGGTGCAAGCATGTCGACTCCGTGAATTCCTGTTTTGCTATGGAACTTTTTTAAAAGATTAACGTACATTTTTTGTCAGCTTTCACCACGTATGCCATCAGACTCACAGAGACACGCTTTTTTTTTTTTTTCTTAGCCCCTCATTTTCTCTCGCTGCCTCTTTCCCCTTTTTTTTTTTCTCGCTCTCTACAGTGACCTTCTGGGTTTCATTCCAGGAAGAAGTCAGCAGCATTTGTCAAAAGCACAGTCGTGGGCAAAGATTAGAATGGCTCTTTTTAAAACTCAATCTAACAGGAGGATTTCGATTGCTGCCCGACCCCGAAACGACATTCAGGTCCACATTACACTCGATGTAATAGAAAACTTACAGTGATATTTTCTTGACACAGATAAAGCCTAGATATATAGATTTTGCACATAATAGATGGTGCATGTATTTTTCTAAATCTATCATAAAAGCTAAAGGTAGTTGAAGAGGATTTTTATAAGCACATTCCCTCCACCTGTACATTTAAGCTCAGTAGACATAAAGCTACAACACAAATATTTAATGCTTTCAACAACCTTTGATTCATGAGACCTTTTAAGTATTTTATTTCATGCACCTCCACAGCCGCTTCAAAAGCATCTTAACACTTCCAAGCCAAAGGGCTTAATTGTGTCTTAACCTCTGTGTAGAGGAGAGAAGCCAGGAGTCATCAGATGATTCCTCCAGTGTCCTCCCAAGGCCTGAGGAGAGCAGCGGACCATGAGTCCTGTGGCCTGTCATAGGAAATAAATGCGACCAAGGATAGAAAAAAAAAAAAAAAAAAAAAAAACATTTTCTTTACTGGTTCAAAATTCCCAATTGAATGAAAACTGGTCTTTTGTTCTTCTATCAAGCACTGTGACATTTTGCTTTAAGACGTGGCATTTGGTCTGGAGGACAAGGGGCTTTTATTCCACAGTGGTTCATGTTGATAGAGGAGGAATGCATATTTTAGTTCTGGACATGCGATTTCATGACATGGCAAGTGTTAAACAGCTTTTTGGGTGGGTTACCATTTCTTTGATATTTTTTTTTTTTTTTGACTTGTCACATGATCTTTTTTTAATACCATACTATATATGATATTAATTGAACATTTCAAGAGCTACTCAGGTTTAGATTTGGTACATGCTACAAATTAAAGGTTTAATTTAGCCACTTTGTCTACTTTAATTTATATGTTGGTCTGCATTGTCTTGTGTATTCCTGTGCACACAAACAGTAAACACTCTTTCTATTTCAGACCCAGAATAAATAGAATATTTTTTACCAAATGACAGCCAAGGAAAC
The DNA here is from genome assembly GCA_037975185.1 of Centropyge bicolor. Lineage (NCBI taxonomy): Eukaryota > Metazoa > Chordata > Actinopteri > Pomacanthidae > Centropyge > Centropyge bicolor. The sequence continues at coordinate 1,655,369 of JBBMOC010000010.1, forward strand.
AATGCTTCATATTTCTGCCTTTGTGTTTAAAGAGCAGCTCTGTGTGTACCAGATAATGTGCTGGTACTCATGGTCTGTGGAGGCCCATCAGTCACTGTGTGGAGCTGGTCGCTTGTGATAAGTGGTTCCTTATAGATAATCTAGACAGTAGGCTTCTTTTTATAGGACCACTGTCCCTCACGTAACCTTGTTTTTTTTTTTTTTTTTTTTTTTTTTTTACCACTCATGCTTTTTTTCAAGTGATTTCACCTTCTTGTTTATCCTCACTCTACATTAAAATCTTTTCCTCATCTTAAAAGGTTTTTATTCCCAACACGTGCTGAATGAATTTCTGCGTAAACAACAGTAATCTGGAACAAATATATCACCGGCAGAAATGTAATCCCATATAAAAGATAGACACAGTCTTACAGTGCATACACTTGTGTGTACTGTCCCGGCTCAGTTTGACCTCTGTGTGTATTGACTGCAGAGGGATCCTGATAAAAAAGCTTTTGGTGATTTATGCCTACAACAAAGCCTTTGATATTCTGAACCAAGAGGGCAAGCTTCTCCTCTTCTTGGACGACGCAGTAAATAAGATGATATTTTCGGAGAATAGCAGGAACATTTTTTGAAAAAGCAGCGTCTTGTTCCACAGTGAATGACGTCAAAGGCAACAGTGCTGTTCTGAATTTGCACCCATCATTCTGCATTTAGTTAAGTAGAGATTTTAATTTTTTTCCATTCACAGTCTGACCTCATTCATCTCCCAGAATAACACTGATACATGCTTTGAATTGTTTGCTTCACTATGTAAGATCTATATCTGATTGTACCTCTTGGCAGTCGTTTCGATTGATGTACAATAAATAACCAAATTTAAATAGCAGATGAAGATGTTTTTTACCAACTTTGCTTTATATTTCAGTATTAACTCATTTCATTGTGTTGCTGCCAGAAATGCTGAAAGAGATACAAGCACATCTGAGTCTTTCCTCACCGGCCTGGCATTTGTTAAAGAGCTTCGTCAGGACCCTCTTCTCCCCCCCCTCCCCATCTTTGTTCCCATGCAGCCCTCTCCCTCTCCCGTCTCTGGTTTGAGTTTCACGTCTCGCGGCGGTCTGATTGCCTGATAGCTTAAACATCTCTGCCTGCCTATCCCTTAGTGGGAGTGTGTAATCAAAGACACATGAGGGGGCCTGTGTCCAAGTGCTGACCTTCTGATTTTGCTCATCAATTCTGGGGGTTAATGTACAAGATCTATCAGGTCAACAGATTTGTCTCCGCAAGCTGTGTCAGGTCTGTAAATGATTAGGGAAAAAAATGCATTTGGCCACTGAACCCTATTAAAACTTCTTAGAATAAATGTGCACTCAGTGTGACTGATAATGTATTCTTTCCACTCTCTTGTGTTAATAATGCTAATATGTTTTTTTTTCCCCCTCTCTATTATGTATTTTAAATGAGCGCCATAAACCAAAGCTTTGTGACAAGGGCTTAAGGAGTTAACAGGGTAATGATATGATCCAAATTCCAACTCTGTCCGCTGTCGATGTAACGTTTCATCATTGGCGGGAAGTTGAAACGGGTGATACCCAATCCTCTTCCTTTGGACTGATGCGAGATAACAGAGGCGTACATTTCTGAACAAGTGAAACACAAACTCAGCGCAGAGTTTGGGGCTTTGAGCCGCCCCTTTTGTACGCCTGCCACAAAGACGTCGGAGAAATCTATTTCTCATTTTGAGTGATATCTCTATCAGCTGGCACGTTCGCGCCATGAATCCCCCCCCCCCCCTCCCCATGTTAAACCCTGGAATCTGTCTCTTCAATGACGGCTGCGTGTTTTAAATGACCACTCTTATTTTTTGTAAAAGGCGTCAGTGTGTCATGGAGGTTACAAGTGAAAGGGCAGAATAGAGCTGTCTGGCGAAAGGCCTCTGATAGAAAGTGCCACTTCAATTTGAGCACAGCTGCAGCTAAGCCAGAGCTGGCTCGCTGTCCGGCCCGACACGTCACATTCTCTTCTCCCGCGACTGGAATGGATGTGAAAACTATTAACTTTAGACAGAGTTTTGGCCTGACCACTTCTGATCTCTTCCCTTTACTCATTGCTTATCTTCGGCTTGTTTTGTCAGGAATGCACGCTGACAAATACTGTCTCGGACGCCATTTACATTTTGTTTATTTAAGTTTGCTGACTCCTTGAAGGCTTTTTTTTTTTCTTTTTAAAACTTGGGCTCAGTTTGAATATTAAAACAAAGTTGTGACTACAGCGTACCCTGGCAAAAAAAATATTACATTCAGTACTTATAATGTACCATTCACTTACATCTTGCATTACTTTTTATATGACTTTTCCATTGAAGAGGCCATCAGGCTACAGACTACACCTCTCCTAATTTGGTGATGAGGGGGTTTAACGGTTTGAGGAACTCTATCCCCAGAGCTGCTGACAGTCCTCAGCCCCCCTGAGTCCGTGCTAAGGATGGAGCTCGCGGTTAGAGAAAAGACTACTCTGTTTTAAATACTCATTGTGGTTTGAATTAGAAAGGGGATAAATTCTCTGAATAATGATCACGAAACTTTTAGCTTCAGCTGCCCGAGTGAAACAAAACACGCTCGAGTGAAACTTTGAACTATTTTTTTTCTCTCTCTCCTTTTTTTTCCCCCAGCCGTTTTGTTTTCAAATTGTAGCGCTGAGTTCATGGGAAACTCACTCCGAGGTTACCTGCGCCCCTGCAAAGCGATGGAAAATTTGGAAAAAAAAAAAAAAAAAAAGGATTACAGCCACAAGAATGTTTTTGCAGTTAGTTGAAATATTACTAACCTTGTCAAATGTCATTTTGAATGAGAAAGCAAACATATTTTAATCAGGGTTTTAAAGGCAGAGCTTGCTTTCGGACCGGTGACTCCGGGAGAAAGGGGTCAGCTAATTGCGACGTTTGATGTCATGTTTGGTCTCTCTCTCCGTTTTGATGCGACTGCCTGGAAGCATGATCGCTCTCTCTCGCTCCGCTCTGTCTCTCACACACTCATATAAAAAAAAAGAGTTTTCAATGCTGTAATCTTCATAAAGTCTTCTACTTCTACTTCCTTTCAGTCCTCCTCTGAACTTCAATCTCAACCTCTCCCAGCATGCATCACTAAAACACTGACTCCACAATAGTTACATATAAGGAGCTTATTCATAATTTTGTGAAGGAATCTGTATGGGCATGCTTGTGCACAGAGAGTGGGGTATGCCAGTCGTCAGTCTACATCCATCTCTGCTTCCTTGTTAAAATACGAACCCCACTTGGGCCAAAGATATGTGCAAAGCTCTCCCGCCATCCTACAACAGGTTAATCTGCCAAACACACAGTCCCAAATCTCTTTGGTTCTCATAATTACTGTTTTAACAGCAGTGGAGGCGGGGGGGGGCGCGGGATAAGAGGGATATACATTGTAAATTATGTTTGACAAGGTGGGGTTAGTGGTTTTGTCGTGGCTTGTCTTTAGTTATTACTCACACTTCCTCCTGCCATAGATAAGGTCTGCTGGTGAACATACCAAGGTGAGCGCTGGCGCAGGGCCCTTATCGCCAGCATTGATTTAGGGCAAGAACCCAGTGACAGAGGTCATTGTGCAGTAAAGCTATCCATCATTCAGGTTTGATTTTTGCTCAGACCTGTCTCCAACTTGTCTACACGTAGGCGAGTCGCACGGAGTAGAGGCCACAGGAGGGTTGGACTGGTGGGAGGTGTGATGCGGACGGCGTATTGAGGAGCCCTGCGAAATGTGTGTTAAGAGATGACAAGAATTAAGCATTTTAACACTGTGATTACAGGCGGAGAATGATGTTTAGATATAATTAAGAATTAAAGTAACAGTGTAAACTTAAATTGATCCTCTAATTATTGTCTGGAATCCACAAACTATTTGTCTAACGTTTAAGTCTTTTACATGCTTATAAAAAAATATGGCCTTGATACTTTTCCACCAGTAGCTGATTGCCTGTCTTTCCACAGTTTGTTTTGCAGCTCACAGTAATTCTCCACGTGCCCCACACATTTTCTCAGTACGTGTTTGAGACGCTCACATTTTTCCCCCCTCCGTTTAAAATTCAAGCTAGTTCTCAGCTTGTGGTAAATAAATTTACAATCATAAACACAGTTTTCCCTCTTTGCAGGGGTATTTTTTCAGATGTCTGAAGATGGGTATTTATTGCTGTTAATGTTGTTCATGGCCTTCGTGGCTAGACTTGTAACTTTTGGCTTAAATGTTGTATTTATCCTGGCATCCGACTGGGGAGCTCATACTTGCAAATATGCTATGAGTCATATTATTGATTTGTCATGAAGATTATTTATTGCACTTTTTTTCCCTCTGCTAACTTCTGCAAAAGTTGGAAGCTGTCAGAGATTCTCCTGGAGTGATCGCATGTAAACTGGCTGTGCTGAATCCTGAGGGTAAAGGCATTCCCGTAGAATCTAAAGGTCTATTTAGTTATGCTGGAATAGCTAGCTACGGTGGTGGTGCTGCTCGCTGCAGCCTAGCAGAGGATAACTTAAGTAGCTAATTACACTTCAGTCTGTAATCAAACCCATGTCAGGTTGTCTGAGAACCTGGATTTGTGTGGTGGATTTCAGTTAAATACAGGGGCAGCTTAAAACATTTTATGGTTCTCTCCTCAAATTAAAGTTTTTTTCTCCAATCCCCTCTAAAATGTGTCATATCCCATTACGCAAATTTGGATATGGTAAATTAGCGAGGAGAGTGCTTACGCTGTGAATATGTTGACTTTTTTTGTGCTGTGCGCAGAGGGTTCGCTCGCTGGGGGTTGGGGGTGTCTTTAACTCTAAAAAGTTGTCTTGAATTTTCTCCCCTCGCAAGATGATGTGTTTTTGCAATTCAAATATTTGCTCATTCTCCTCTCCATTGCAAAGCTCCCTTTGAAGCGGAAGAGTTCTATCAGGACCAATGACAGTGTGAGTGTGCAGCGTGACAGCGCAAGAGGCAGAGCTGGACTATTTCTAACTGCATATTTAAATAGCAAGGAAATCCAAAATCAAAAATGTATGCAAATGATGGCATGTTTTGCATGCTGATATTTTTATGATTTGGGGCTTGCATATTCAGGTGGTGTTCAGTACGTGCCTAGCTTTAGCAACATTAATCAGAATTACTTCATGTCTTCACCACATCCTTGATCTCCTTCTAAACAAACATTTCTGTGGGTGGAAGGCCTGCGATTTGGCAGATTTACTTTTAAGCTTTGCTTAATGTTTTTTATGGACTATTTTAAGTGGAAAGACATACTTAAGGCTTCAGGCTTCAGAGGAAAGTGTGTAACCCAGAAACTCTCCATACTTGCTTCTCGAGATGATTTTTCTCTATTGCATATATGGAAGCTTTAACTACCTGATCTGGTTTACATTCATCACAACTACATACAGTATATGAGTGCCTACTTCGTTTTATGTTGGAAAGCTTCTTTTAACTTAAATGAAATTTTTTGATGTATTCATTATATGAGGCATAGGCGCCATGATGCTGTGTGTGAGTGCTTTGAGAAAGGTACATGTAGCTGTTTATGAAATGAGCAGCATATCAAGACAAAGCTTGAGAACTGGGCCTGAGGACTGTCTGCACTCCTTAAGGTATAGAAAATACAGTATAAAATAATTAATTGAATTGTCATTTGCATGAGCAGCCCTTGCTCTCTGCACCCTATAATTCCAACCTCTTTCTCCCCCTTCCCCTCGCCACATTTTTTCCCTTTTTTTTTTCTAAACAGCAATTAATCTCATTTTTAGTCCAATTTCCAGCCCTCTGCTGGAGTCAGAGCGAGTCCCCTGTTTTGTTCCTATTTGGCTTGGTTCCTCTGCATAGTCATTAAGGGCCCAATTAATGTCACCCTTTAGCTGAAGAGTGCTCATTTTTATTGGGGAGCTGACAGTCACCGCCATGAGTGCCGCAGTGTAATATGCATTAATTGCCCCGTAACACTGGTAATTACCAGTTCTTCAAGCCTCTCAGTAAACTGTCATGCCCAGACACGACTGCTTTGAAATAGATTACTCATTAGGGGGACCTGCCCTGTTTTCCAATGGGGGCTCGCTGGGTTGGCATAAAGATGAAAAAAATCTGGTGCTTGAACAAATAGTTGCCAAGAGCAATTTCCTATTACAACTTCCCGGTGACGGCTTTTCTCTCTCTTTCTTTCTTTTTTCTCCTCAGATGGCATTCCAGCCGTCACTTGAGGTAAAGATCAGAAGTAGAGTTAGATGTCCATCACAGATCTTGCTGATAGCGAGTTGGTCTGTCTCTCTCTCGTCCCACTCGGACTGAATGAAAACGTGCCTCTGGATTTCACCATTTCGGAATATCGCCTGGGTTTAAACTGAATTCTGCTGTGTTGATTGTTTTTGTTCATTTTTTTTTCCTCTTGCCTTTGTACAACATTGCCCTAAATGCCCAGAGACTAGCGTATAAGCGCTGCCTTGAGTGTCAGCGTTGTTGCTTAATGTGGGGCATTTCAAGGCCTCTGTACATAAGATCAAGGCAGTGTTGATGTGGAGTTCTTGTTCAAATATTGATGCTAACTTTGCTCGCCTCTTGTGTTTGCAAACTGTGGAATCTCTGTTTTAAACATTCGCTTGTGCTTCACGGGTTCCTGAAACGTGCCCCGCGTACCTCGAGGAGAAGAAATTGATAGCGAGCACAAATAGATAGATTTAAAGAAAATGGTTAGAGGACAAAAGCAGGGGATGTAGCGTGGGTGTCACCGCTGCTCTGCGATAAGATATTATAAAGGAGAGCCCAAATCAAACAATGTTAGCTATCGCACATCCTCTCCACAGAAAGGTGTTGGCCTGTTTAGTCACGCTAGAAACAATATTTAGATTTCACCACAGCTTTGTAAACGCTCCTAGTGTGCGCTGGGCCGATTCCTCTCTGGTCCCTGTTCTTTCTTTCCTTTTTTTTTTTTTTTTTTCTTTTCCAAAAGCACTTTTGTGTCATTACCCATTTACCATAGCGAGGAAAAGAACAGAATGTGAAGACCAGGGAAAAGCTTCGCTCGCACACACACACATGCACACACAGAGCTTCTCAAAGGTGCTGCTTTTGTTTTATCTCCCTTATAGCACCTGCTTCAGGCAATCTGCTCCCACTCGTCTCAAATGAATTTTGTCACGGCCTTTCAGATTCTCAGCCGGCGATGCGCTAATGAAAGGAGATAGTACAATTTGAACTGACCAGGTAGCAGCCAGCAGTGCACAGCTGAGAGCAAAGGATGGGGACACACCCCTCCTTGAAACAAAAGACAAGTCAGCCGTCCGCTGATATACCCATTACCCTTCTCATTAATACCCTGCAGACCTCGGCGCGCCAGTGTGTACGTCTGCGTGTGCTTGTGCGTGCGTTTATCTGTTTGTGTTGGTCGAGCACTTATCGAATTGTTTATGACAGGCCTAATTGGGCTAATTGAAGACATTAAGATTACCTGTCAGCTGTGTGTATCCAGACTCCCTATCTGTCTGACAACTCCTGACAAGTGAGGGACCCCGTAGCATCCGTCATGATGGAGCATTCCCAGGCCGTAATAGGGACAATAGGGGCCACTCTAATTTGATGTGGACAGCCTTAGCTACGCGTATCAGCCTCCCTCTGTGTATGTGTGTGTGTGTGTGTGAAGTGTAAGTGAGAGTTGGGGGGCTCTGTGCATGGCCAGGCTAATGGAGTCCCCTTTGGCAATGTGACAAAGCGATGAGGCAGTCTGAGGGTAAAAGTGAAAAGGGGGGTCTTCAAGTGTTTAAGGACATGAGAGAGAAGGTGCTCGGGGTGACGGCCTTCACAGATTGAGTGACAGGAGAGGAGCGCTGACATCTGTGCGTCCGTGCGGTTGTGGACGTCACCCACACTGCTTTGTCGGAGACGCCCCAAAATGCAATTTTTGCTCGACCCACTTTTACATAAATGTAGAATTTGTCATTCACATTAATTGCAAAACACCACTACTACGAGCTGTCACATACATTTGGTCTAAATTTGAACTAAATTTCAGCAGAAATGTAGTGATTGCATTTTTGCCACCTCTGAATTTTTTTAAGGTGAAGATATTCATAGTTAAGGCTTCCCCCGATCTTAAGCAGAGCACAGTCCTATCTTCTTCGGCTTAAGGAATGTGCCTGTGCATATCTGTATCAACCCGCCCTCCCTCCTTTTTCCTCCACACTCTCCTCTCCCGTGTGGGCATTGTGTGGGGCTTTGCAGTGTCATCGCTATGACAGATCAACGCTGTCAGCCCAGGAGATCCCTCTGTTTGTTTGTTCTCCTCCAAAAGGGGTTAAACTGTCAAGTTGACAACTCACAAGACCCTTAGACTCTACACTACTGCCTCTCCCCGTCTCTCGCTCTCTCTCTCCATGACTCCCTCCCCCCTCGTCCACCTTCATCCCCAAACGAGTGAAAATCAATACCAGATTGCCCGAGGACCACTGTTTGGTGTAGGCCTGACCCCTAGATGTCCCCCACTCTGCTTCTTTCATTACATGTAGCCCAGTATTTAACTTCCATCCTGATCCCTCGCCTAATTAGTTTCGATAAGCTCTGACTCTCTATCTCTCTCTCCCTCTCTCTCTCTCCTTCTCTCTTACACGTGCGCTGACACACAAGCGCCGTGAACCACACATGGACATTTTTGCTTTCTTGCCCTTTGAAGGGACACTCTGGGCTGGAAGTAATAAAAGGACAAATCCCAACACGCGCACAGAAGCCCTCAGCAGTTCTTGAAGCGGGATTATTGTTTTGTTTGCCTAGCAAATTTTTAAAAACTACAATGAAATTAGATTTGCACCCCAGATCATCAGTGAAAACACTGGGGATATCCTGTGTTGTCTAAAGCTAATGGCGCTCTGTGGTGGGCCTGTTAGCAAGGCTACAACCTCTCGGCTGTGGTTTTCCACCAGGCCCCCGGGTTAGCCTGCACCTCTGTTTTAGTTGTCCAGGTGCAGACAAAGTAGCCATTGATATTCTGTAGAAGATGCTATTTGGCTCTTTTTTTTTTAATTCCTATTAGTAAACCTGTTGAATAATTGATTAGCACCAACACAGATAACAGTTCCAGTTTGTCTGCTGGAGGTCTACGTCTGTGTGTGTTTTTATGTACCACCCACATGTCCAGGTGCCGCCACTGCGCCGGCTGGTCCGTCGACCACTGACAAGCCCCAACGACATGTCGCCCCCCCAGCTCTGCTCCCCTCCCAGGGGCTAAAATTACCCTCAGGAATGTAAACAGACTGCCGAGTAAGCACACGGCTTTCTGTGGCCCATCGCCTGCGTCCCTCTCCTAACTCAGCCCCCAAACTGGGACCGTTCCATTTTGGACTCAGACGCCAAGGTTGATGGCGAGGATACGTCAGCCTGGCCTCTGCTGTTTTGTCACAGTGGTGAACCCTGTGTTCAAGTCGCAGGACTAAAACAGAGTTTCTGTGTCATCGTCAAATTGGCAATTGTCCTATGCAACAGCTAAAAAAAAGAAATCCTCTTTCTCCTCATATCGTCTTTTCCCTTTTCATTGTGGCAGACAGATGGGCATTCACACCGATTCATTAGGTGTGTTGTATAGCTGTAAGCGGTGGAGTCTGGGTGAAGAAGTTCACTGGGCCGGGCGCTGACATGTTGATTTAGTGGTGGTAACACGACTGCACTTCCAAAGGTGCTGACTTGGACGAAAGCCAGGCCTCTTTTTCTCCCAGGGAGACATTAGAGGCCACACTCTAATTTTGGGGCAGGGTTGTACTCGTAGATGCAGAGGCCAGGAGGCCCTACACAACAAACATTCACACCTGCCTTTCCATGCCTAACTTTTGATTCAGGCCTCAGTGAAGTGGCAGCAGAATTTAAGTTAGACTTATTCCTGAACCTAAGGGAGAGATTGAGATTGACTTGGGTGGCTTTGTCAGAATGGGAATGGAAGTTTGTTTTGAAAATAAAGAATAATTACGAGTGGCATAAAGAATATACAAAGTACATTTGTCATATAGAGTTACCTAAAATTAAAGATAGCCATAACATAGCAAAACAAACACAGACTATTTTCATATTTTCTCTGCCTTTATTACTGTAAGATGTTCTCAAAAATAATGTTTAAAACAGAGCACTGACTTCAAATTGTTTTGTCCACATTCATCATTAAATGCATGAGTCTAGTTTGCGAAGGAATGTGCAGCGTCTTGCGCAACGTGCTTGTTGTCTGAGAGCCTGCTGTTTCATGTGCGTGTGTTTGTTTGTTTCGACAGCATAACAAGATGTGGAAGACAAACCGCCAAGTATCAGGCACACATCCTATGACCTCACACATAAACATGATATCATCCATACATAAACACACATAACACTGTTCCTCTGACTGGACACACCAGGTTTGCAGGCGCCCGGTCAGGCTGACGCTGCCCTCGCAAGGGCAGATAGGGTTACAGTACAAACTGTTGTTGATTAGGGCCGGGCCTGTAGCGGGGGGGGATCATCCCAAATTGAAAACACATTAGCCGCCAGGGTTAAGGGCAGGACTAGGACCAGGGCTTTGCGGGGCGACGACCAGCAGCAGACACAAAATGGCTGTCCCTCTGCCTTGCCTTTGACTGTGTTTCCCCAGAGACAGGTGGCAATTATCAGCCAGGGCTGCTGGGAGTTCACAATAACAGGTTAAAGGAGCATGTATCCCCCTGACGATGTGGTCCTCTCTGCTCCCCAGCCCCCAGCCTGCACGCCTGCCACAGCGGGGAGCTTCCTGTCTCCAAGCAGAACTTACAGACATGGAGACTCATCAAAGGCCACAGGGACTCTCTGGACACATCTCCGAATTAGCGCTGTGGCCAGTGTTTGGCTGAACTGATAAGCCTCATCTGGAAACAGTAAAAGGCCTCAGAGACATTTTTTTTTTCTTCTGTTATTCTTAAATCGCACATCAGATATAATGAAGGTCATCTCAATCCTGTGCAGCGTGCAGTGTGTGCGTTTAAAATGTATTTACACACTCACACGCTCGATTATTGCCTACTCATGATTTCAGTAGTGCGCTTGCAGAGGAGACACCATTTGCAGCCATTGCCATAATAGAATTTAATCAAATCAGCATCAAGTGTTAATGAATACCCGCTCAGTGTGTCATAACTGAAGAGATCAGGCCATTTTCATGATGTAGAGGGTCATTATAGAGGATGGGGAGTCGATATCTGGGAAAAGATCAGGTGAGCTCTGACCGTCTGAATGTTAACCCTCACACAGCTGGAGACTAACACAGAGACGGAGCAGTCTTATTACTATACATTCACATTTTAAAGGCTGGATTTAAAAGCAGTGCTGCTTGTGAAAGAGAAGCGATGCACAGAAAGTTTTTTGGCTCAAGCAGGAGTTGTTCCATAACTCCGACCCAAACTTTAATACGAATTGTTCTGGTGTCATCTCAGAGCTGTCAGCGGTAGGCTGTTTTGTCGCACGCTGTGTCTTCATTGCTGTTTGGACCAACTTCTGAACACTAAATAGACAAAGCCGAAGCCAGACCGCACCTTGTTTGGTTTCGCTCCACATCCAAAGCAGACCGGAGTGTGTCAAAGCGCGTTGGACCGTGACGCCGAAGATCTGAGTGGGAACCAGTGCACGCTACGCACACAACGCACACTCGTCCCTCAGATATGTGTTGCTAATGTGGTAGGCGGCATGCTCGGTTAAGAGACTTAACGAGTTCCAAACACTGATTGAGACTCCTCCCTTTGGCCGGAGGATGTTTGGGAAGCATGATATTGTACAAACGGATCCTAACCAGGACCAAATGGCGTTGCGAGGGGGCGCGCTTTTTATGTCTGTCAAAATACAAAAAAAGAAGGCTCATTAGGTCATGCACTCATTCACATAATCACGTGTTAGTCAAGTTATCAGTTGATTGATATAGAGTCCGTCAGATTGTGTGTGTGTAAGGTGATAAGATTTGGGTTAATGTGAGAAGGTGGCCGAGGTGATAGGAGGTTGTGAGGGACACTGAGGGCAGAGAAAGTGATAATTTGTTAGTGGGAGATAAAGACTCCGTTTGTACAGTCATGTTGTTGGATTTTAATTGTGTTTTAGTGGTTATTAAATAATGAGAATAAAAAAATTGCGCTATTTTTCATTCAGAAAAAAAGTCAAATATCTTAATTGCAAAGCTTAGATTAATTGATTTTATTAAAACGCTCATTATAGTTTGTTTTAACCAACTTGCAGTGGATCATAAATTTGTGGATTTTGCTATGACGGCCGAAAAGTTAACAGTTTATGTTAATGAAATATCAGTGCACATAAATCAGTTGTCCTGATGCAGTGAGTTGACACAACTTAAACAGCAGTGTCATGAAAACAATATGTCTGTAGACTCGGGCAATATATTGTTAATATAACTGTAATGGGTTTTTTTTTTTTTCTTAAGGCTTCATTACAGTAAAGTGATTTAAGTCCCTTGGTGGTTTGTGGTATTCAAACATCTGATACCTATTTTGTCACCAAACCCGCCTTTTTATTTCTCAAATTTCTGTGTTTAAATCGTCTTAAACAAAGCACCAATAGTCACTTCTCAAATATTGCAAACGTTGGAAATGTTCCTCAACATGTTTGACCAGCCGAAAATAATTTTGCGAGTTGGGATGGTGGCACGCCTTTCACGTCCTCACACAAACAGTAGAGGCGGTGTGTGTTACAATAAAGCGTATCACAGTCTTCCCAAGCTAAATCTAGATGACGTTAACCACTGGCTAATTTTGTGGCAGGTCAGAAAGTGGTTCGCTGTGCCTACCAGATAAAACACTGCAATCCTCCAGTGCTGGTATCTCCCATCAGTGACTGTAAATTAGCTCCTCGTGCGACATACAGCTCGACGACACCGTGGCTCGACCTGACCTCCCACACCCTTCGTGCTCACACATTACACCTCCACACCTCTATGTTAAACACTACGCAAACGTACATACACATAAAACACTCTCTCTCTCAACCCCCAGCAAAGACATCCGAGTCACGTTCCGTCGACAGGAAACATAAAAATGTTGGGGAGAATTACACCTGGCTGAAGATGTTTTTTATCACCCTCTATTCCACCTTAATTACGACGCGTGTATAGGTTTGGGCGACTCGTTTAACATAAGGCTGAGGCTGCCTTGTGTTTGTGTTTTACATACCTGAACAGAAAAGTTTTCCTTGTGCCACAAAGACAAAGAGGGAGGCGGAGAGACAAAAGATTCTATTCTTAGCTTTAGTCAGTGACTCGACTGTGGGAGGTTAACTCTTCCATTCAACTCCTGCTATGCATGGACAGGTGGATGTATAGTTTGTAGCAAGGGATTATTTACCGCCCTGTTTGTGGACGCCCCTCCTGGCAGAGTCAGCCTTTAAATATCCTATTTGTGTGCTTGTGTTATCAGGGCGTCTTCGTCAAAATACACAAGCTGGATGTACAGTGATCTGCTGCAGGGCCGTATCGCCTGGCATGAAGGGGGTCGCTGCCCCTGCTCTAAAACTCCACACATATAAACACATCACCATTATCTGACCCTGTGAATAAAATCCTGCCTATAGGCAGCTGCCTATATGTGAATGCACATATTTTATCTCTGTCTTCTATGTGCATAGTCCTCCTGTCTCCAACACAGAGACTTTTATTCCTCTCACCCCAGTCACTCTCAATGCTTTCTGTCTTAAAAGACGTTGAGCAGGTTCCATACCTGAGCAGAGAAAAGACTGACTAAAGCTAATGTTTGGCAGCGCTTTACTGGGCCTACCTTGTGACCTGATGTATGGATGCGGAAAACAAAGAGGTCTTTGTGGGGAGACCTCGGAGACACAGAGTTCACCCTCAGGTAGAGGCTTACGCTGTCTAAATCATTGCCGGGGCGTTTGTTTAAAATGGGCCCGCGCGGTATGTAAAGCAAAGTGACGGTGTTTTAAAGCGGAGCGTAAATTCATCTTGATTTTATTGATAATTCGTCATGTCGTGTAATGTGTTTTGGCAGAAGTGCTCGACCCCCAGTTTTAGTAAAGCTTTTTCTCACCAAATGTGGCAGATCAAATTAGCCTTGATCTGTGTGTTGGGTAGGAATTTTAACAGACAGGTTTTTTTGGCTGGCTGTCTGACCTTCATCAACCTCAGACTTCTCCGAAAATGAGAAGGGGCGTAAATAAAATCAAGAAAGCAAGTTTGCACATTCTTTTTTTTAATTTTCCTTTTTAGCTGTTGCACTCCATATTTTTGCTACTGTATATATGGGTTGTGCATTTAAGATGTAAAGATTTCATTCAGCGCTCAGCTCTGTGTGAGGCTGCCTTGACTTGCTGTGTGTGTGTGTGTGTGTTTGTGTGTGTGTGTGCATGTGTGTGTGTGTGTGTGTGTGCGTGCAGGCTGACACTAATAACGCTCCCTCTTCTCCACTCGAGGTTTTTTGTTCCTGAGTGCCTTTGCTCTCATTAAGCTGCCGCGGTAAGCTGCGTGGCACCTGCTTTAAAAGCTACCACCACCCGCTCATTAACACTAACGAAAGCGTGGCTGGCAGCCGCAGTCCACGCCCAGGCTCGTCAAGCGGCCCCCTCGCCGAAATTAGCTACATTTCACAAACAATTTCACCAACTCGTTACATACTCGTTGGGTGTTTATTGGAAGATGGCTGACTTGGAGGTGGTGTGTAATAAGCACACGGCAGGTTAAAATGAGCCAGCCCGCATAATAAACCATAATTTGCCGACAAATTCAAACTAAACTTCCATTCACTTCCTCAGGCGCTCTAACACATAAACTTCACAGTAATATATAGGGCGTCATATTCTATTTATAATAACTCTATACAGTGTCAAAATGCTGCTTGGAACTTTTCCTTAAGAACCTCATACTGTAGCCATCAGGCTCAGTCTCGGGACCCTGACCGTTCCCTTCCCCCCTCAGTGTTATTGTTTGTATTCCCAGTCTCAGGTTTTTACCTCCAGGTCCCTGTAGTATTGACTTGTATTAATTCTGAGTAGGATTCAAAGTCCATTTATTTTCTTTACGGTATGGAAAGGCCTTGGTGACATGGCTCCCCTGTGTTTATAATTTTGCTTGTTTCAATTTGTGCTCTGCCTCCCCTGACAGACCCGGGACATGATGTATCGTACGCCGCTGCCTTATCTGTTGATGTACAGTTTTAACCTTTTCAGAAGGTTGCCTTTCTCTCTCCGCTCCGCGCAGGCCGCTCTCCATTTTCTCCCCTTTTCAGCCTCCTCATCCAGAGCACAGGAAATACATACAGCGGCGGAATAAAAAGAAGAGCATAACCCCTTTTCCAAAGTCATCTAATGTAAATGTTTAGGTTTTCTTTCCATAACATTTCCATATTAAGAGTTGGCGACCATGTGCAGCCGTGGACCATGGAAACGATGAGAGTTCGGGGGGCTCGAGCTTTGTGCGGCGGCGGCGCTGAGAGGCTGAGCTATGTGTGTGACATTGTGGTGAACTTTCGGCGTGCATCTGTGGGCTTTCTCCAGGGCTGTTAGCTCTGGCCTGTTTGCTCATAGATACAGCGCCGTAAATCACACACTGTAAAATGTAGAATGCGGGGATGGGGCGCAGAAGCATGTACTGCTGCAAGGGCCTCTCGGAGGGAGGGGTTTTGCAGTCTCATGTTATTTTGTGCATGTCTGTCTCCATACAGGTACTGTATGTAGAACATGCGCTGCCTCAAGGCCCAGTCAACACGGCACAGTACACATATAGCTGTGAAGTGGCGTTTGTAATTTATGTGGCTAAAATACCTTGTCGAAGTTGTAAAGTCACCCATCCAGGTATTAATAATAATCTCATAAATTCTAACCGTTCAGAAGACTAAAAGATTCCCATAATTATTATTAAAATAACACCATAAGGCATTTGAGTGCGTATTTTAATATGAAATGATTGATCACAAGTTCAAGGTTTTATGCACTTTACCTTGGAGCTGAACTTTTGTTGCTCTCCGTGGCCCTTTGGCTAGCTTCCTGTCTAGGTCTCCAGAGGCCCCCGCAACATTGTTAACTGTCTGAGGATAGAGTGTCTGGGACCTGAGCACTGTCAGCCCCCTGAATCTGCTCTTGCATGTGGGGGCCGAAGGTGCTCTCCGTTCAGAGTTCAACTGTGACATGTCTTTATGCATGGCAGCTAATGTTCAAAGAATAGGTATGATCTATATGAGGCAGAGAGGGGCCACCGGTGGTTCTTTGGGGCATAATAAATAGCCTGAAAGATGACTTATTGCCTTTGTGAGGAGATGTAGTGAAATAAGGCTGCACATTCCCGGCGAAGAACTCCTTCCATTTTAATTGTTTCTGCACCTTTCAGCAAACGTTCAGGTGCACGGGAGCTGCAGTGTCTATTAGGCAAAACTGCAGCAGAAATGATGAGAGGGAAGAGAGAACAGAAGAGAACAAAAGATAGAAGTAAGAGGGAGGGAAAAAAACACCTTATGTTTAAATAGTCTGAACTTGACTTTGCGGTTGCTTGGCAAGTCATTATTTATAGCTTTTAGTAGCAGCAGCGGCCGCCAACTAAGGCAAAGTTGCTCTGGCTTTCAACGTGAATGTGAATGAAACAGCTGGACACCGTTGGATTGGCTAACATTAAGCACCAGATGCAGTGTGTTTAAGTCTCAGACGTGAACTCTGCGTGCTCTGCTCTGTGCCGAAGGCTTCCGATGACAGGATGCGGAGGCCTCGGTGCAGAGCTTTGTTATTTCACAGATTATTGTTATTTCACTGCCATTGTAATGTGATCGAGTGTGTATCACCCTGTCAGAAAGATCTTAATCTTCCTGGCGGCTTTTTTTTTTTCTTCTTCTGTTTGATTCAGCACAAGTTTCCTGGATGGTGATCAAAGGAAAATACCCAAGTGACCTTATCTCTCATAGATCAATCTCGCTAGTGTCCCATCTTTCTTGTCTCTTCACTTGCTTATTTCGGCTTTTTTTTTTGTTATGCCTTCTAAATCCAAAGTCAACAGCTGCAAGCATTTTGCAGATATGGATTTAAAAAGCAACGGTGTAACTCACTCAGTAGCTACTTCAGAACTCTCTGAGATGACAGCGATGATGTACTAACAAAAGACTGGCTTTGTTTCTTTTGTTTGGCAGGTTCGGTCCAGGCCTTGTGATCTACTGGTATGGTTTCATAGGAGAGCTGGACTGCCAGAGAGACAGAGGTATTCTGCTCAAAGACTGCTTCCCGACAGACATTGTCACCCTGTGCCACGCCGCCCAGCAGGACCGACCGCCTCAAGAGCCAGAATAAAGACAAAGAGTGAGAAAAGATGAGAAGTGGAGGGGGGGGGGAAACTAAAGATGGAAGGATGAATGGAAGGAAAGAGGGCGGAAGACGAGGAGGCGGGTTAGGAACAAGGGTGGATGCCAGGATCCGGAAGCAATTTGGCTTTCCTGCAGTGTGAGACTCCTGGCAAAAAATGTGCCCTGAACTCCACCTGACCCTCTGTCTGTCTCTCTCTTTCTTCCTCCCTCCCTCTCTTTCACTGCCCCAGAACTACCACATGTAAATACACAGCAGCGTTCTGTATATCTGACAGCGCAGGGTCAGATTCGTACCTGTGTGCGAAAACACTGTCTTGGAGGCTTTCCTGGTTGTGTCCACAGCTCCTGGCCCCTGGATGGCCTCTCACAGCGGACGGCCAGGGTGAGAGCCAGGGCCAAAGCGGGACATATGGCCCTTCCTTATCACACCCAAAGCCCTGGCCTTTGTCACTCCTTCCTCCTCTGCTCCGTCGGCAGATAAGAGAGGTGCGGTCCGGGGGCTGGGTGGACGCCTGACTCTCACCTGCGTCACTCAGTGCCCTCTCAGTCACTCTTCAGGGGGGTAAACAGGATCATTTCTGATTAAGGCTGATCTCGCTGTGACCTTTTTCACTTCGCATCAGAAAGTCTATTGGTTGAAGGGTTCACACTGTACCTAAGGTTCATCACAGAAGTGTTATCACAACTTTGATTCTGCTTATTATCTAAAAACAAATTAGCTATAAATCTTCAAATTTTGTTTTTTCCCCACTAACCTTAAGCGCTAATGAGTTTGATGTCCTTACCCAACAGGTGTCTCTGTTTTTCTTGTTGGCTAATTTGTGTTGAATCAGGATGGTTAAATAATCCTCATAATGATAATCCCAACTGAATTTTATTTCATTTAATCTGTTAAACATAAAGTCTATTAAAATGTCGGGGAATCACATATGAGAAGCTTGTTATGCTTCACATATCAAAAGGATTTAAAGATAATCAAAATTTTTGCAGAAAAATTTCCTGTCTAACTGCAGCTTCATCAATCGATTTATAATTCAAGGTTATTAGTCTCTATATCTATATCCTATAAGCTTACACTTGCTCACATCTACTCATGAGCCAAGTAGCCTGAAGTTCTAATGTTCTCCAAAAAAGGATTAATGTTGAGCCAGAGAGCTGAGGTCACGGTCAAATACAATGCTAATTAATTAGGTGTGTATGTCACCTGCATGAGTGCTTTGTAGGATTGTTTGGGGAAAAAAAAAAAACATTCAGTTCTTGTTTAATTTTGCATTTTGATTATTCAAAAGAAGTTTTTTACTATTCAGTGCAATTTTATATGTGTGATTTTTTTTATTAATAAATACGTTTTGATAAATGATATTGAATGTGTTCTCCTCATGAATATTAACCACATAAACTTTCTATGCATATTATATACTCCTTTAACTTATGCCTGCAGGTACGTATACACACATGATTTCCATGTAAAGGTGTGTGACTATCCAGCAGTTGTCTGTTGCACTTCTTTACAACACCAGTGCCTTTTATGAGCAGACACCAGTGGAAGAAACACAGCCCGGCTGGGGCGAACCAGAAGTGAACATAAAGTTGAGTAATGCTTTTAGAGGCAGATATGCACTGCCTATAGGGGGTCCCTGTCGTGTCCTCTTCTTTATGGCTCAAAAAACGATAAGAGGAAAGAAAGTGAAAGGGTGAAGAACCTGCCACCACCTCAGAGAATGCATCTTATAATAAGAGGGGAATCATTTTGCACGTGTATTGTGTCCCCTAAATGTTGCAGTATTGAAACAGAGTAAAGGCGAGAATTTGTTTCCTAATATCAAGGATTTGCATAGATGTCTATCAGCATTTACCTGTTGTCCTGCAGAGATGAATCAAAGCAGACCTCAGGTGAAAGCTTCAGTGGGGTATAAATGAATGATGGTCTCCTTGTCTTCACTACACTGTTATCATCCTCCACCCCGACCCGCTCAAGTCGTGTTCCTAAAGAGAACTCCCCCCATATAGAATAAAAATAAGCCTTTCTATGTTTGTTCTGCAGAGTTATGCACCACTCACGCAGTTAGAGAGATATGGTATGTGGGGGTTAAATACCACTAAAGTGTTGCTTGATTTGTTACCCTTAAACCTCTAACCCTCAGCCGGCTCCCATCTAGGCCTTGATCCCTCCATGAGGAGGCCAGTGGGTCACGGCGAGGTCGCCAGGCGGCCATGGCTTCCTCTGTCAGGCCCCCCCTGCTCCATGTGGTACAAAACAACTGTCCCCATGTGTCCAGTTAAACTCGGCCCTATTGCCTGGCCGTGGAATGCTTAGACATCAGTTTATGGCTCCTGTTGGACACAAAAACAGAGCTATTTTACTCAGGGAGGGAAAATTCTCTGTTGAATAAGAAGAGAAAAAATGGAAAACAGCAGATTCAGTTCCTCTCAAGTTTCAAGCCTTCCTGCCATTGTTTTCCAAGATGGCTGTCGCACAAAAGAGAAGCCAGGGTCAACTCCTATAAATTAGGTTCTGCACACAATGCAAACTAAATACAGCTTTTTTTAAACCCACTTCAAAGGCGATGGCTGACGTCGGCATCAGCTGACAGTATTTCCATGATGTGTGTGCAAATATAGAAAAAAAAAACTTCCATTTGATGATTTTTAAGAGCCAGACATCTCTATTTTGTGTTTTCCTTGCCCTTGTCTCTCAGCTCTTTTTAGATTCATTGTTCTTGTCACAACAATGGGGCACTCGAGTGCTCTCCAAATAAGGCTAGTTTGGAGAGGTCGTTTCCTGGGGCCAGGAACACCAGTGTTCAGGAGAAATTTGATCCTCAAGAGGCATCCAGCCAGCGCAAGAGTCAACATACAGTGTTTTCAGGTTTAGTATTTTGAGGTGATTTATTAAGATTGCTCTTCATCAATTTTGTGTGAAGGAGAAAAAAATGAAAACATATTATTAATCATGTTTTTTCCTGTTCCAATATTGCCAAGAATCTACATACAATACGATTTAGTTACACACTTTTTTCAGTATTGCAATATTGGTTACAATTTTTAAATCTGTGACTCCCATGTGTCAGATTAGTTTGATGCAGTTCACAGCATCCGCTCTGTCTGGCCTGGGCCCGCAGGCTATTGGAAGTCCACTATCCACTCAGATGTACATCTTGGCCCAATCTCTTCCAGATCCTGCTGTTTTATGCCTCTTCAGCCAAGCTGCTAGATAGACCGCTGAGACGCAGAGAATGAGAAAGAAGGACAGAACCAGAGACAGACTGATGGGTAGGTTCTATCCCTCCAGCAGACCACCAAACGGACTTCCTCCACGCTCCTGTGTTATTTATGTGAAGAGAGCTCTGGCCTGTTCCTGCCCCAGGCAGCATAGTGCTTTTAGTAGGGATCCTCTCAGCCTCCCTCAGCCAGCAAGACATCACAGGGTGGAAATAAATAAAAGTTCTCCTGGAAGAGTCAGAGCAGCCAGTTTGAAATTAAAAAGGGATTTTTTTTTTTTTTTTTTTTTTTTTAGAGGGCTTGAATAACAGCACTGGGAAAAAAGCAGCCTCTCTGCCCTGAGCTGAAGCAGATACGAAGAGATTTCATTTTTATTTTTAGGAAGCTCTGCCTGCTAATCAGAGGCCGTTATTTAAAAACAACAATGGATCATGAGAAAAATGGTCTGGGGGATTTTAAATGGCAAAGCAGCGGACGTTTGATTGACAGGATGCAGGGCAGATGGTATGTTGGAAGGAAACTGAACAACTATGACACATTAATCCACTCAGACGTGGGAGGGGGGGGCCGCGATGTGGGGGCTAGTTTACTTTAGTGATGTATGAGTCACTGGTAGCGCGGGACAAGCAGGGAGACGGCCGAGAGCTTGAAAAAGCAAAAAATTCAGAGCTCTGAACACCCTGTAAAAATCACTGCTGACACTGATGTGACATGGGATCACATGCACCCAGGGCCTGGCCATTGAAATGTTCTGTTTCTGACAGTCCTAAATGAGCAACACAAGTCGGTTTGTGTTCAAAAGGAAGAGCTTGTCAGTGGAAACCTAAATCTCCTAGATACTATATTAAAGAGAAAGGTGTTGACTGGGCTTCTTGCTAATTGAGGTATTCCATTTAGAGCCGTGTAACCCATGCCTTCAAATAAATCCAGGAAGCATGTTTGGAGTTCCTTCCAGTGAGACCTTATACACCACGCGTCTGTGGCCATCACCGACAGTCCTGAGTTTAGCCAAGATATTTTACAGTGGCTATTTTTGCTTGTCAGCTTTGATTCGTCCCCATTGTTTTAACATGTGGATAAAAAAGGAGGAGGTGAAAACGGCAGAGAAGCGTGGGGAGTTTGTAGAGGAAAGAGGAAAAAAAAAAGGTCTGTCAGGGAAATGGAGGGAGCGTGCTTTTGTGGTTGGAACCACGGGGGTGACAGCCGTGCATGGAGGCTGCCTGCTCCGGCATCGGCCACCAGAAAAGGTCAGCCCCCCCTGAGTGGCATTTGGACTGTGACAGAAGTGACCCAGAAAGTGTGTCATCTCCTGTTCTCAGCGAGGGTCCAGAGG